>CAUYTI010114509.1:0-25585 GCA_963575145.1 Galago senegalensis | reverse complement strand
AATGCACTTCTGGGGTACAGTATGGGGTTTTCACATGCATTCTGAAATACTTCCATCAAACTGGTCATCACAGCCTTCACGTCATTTTCTCAGTTTCTCTTTCTTTCCCTCGTAGTTCTCCTTCTAGCCCTTTCTGCATTTCTACTCAGATTTCTTATTTTTGATCACTGGATCCATTACTGGCCTTAGAGACACTAGTTTCACCTAAACATAAACCTATCGGTGGGCACTTAGTGACAGGCTGCTTTTCTTTTTGCTGACCTAAGTGTCTGCTGAGACATTTAAAGTGTGCCAGGGCGGGAGGGCAGAGAGGGCCACAGTTTCCTTTAAAGCTCCACTCGGCTTCAGTAGCCCGGTTCTTTCTCTCTCCTTTCTGTTCAGCAGCCGTTACTCATCCTCATTGAACAGCCCCATAAGCCATATTCCTAGGCCTCCTTACTTTCTCATGCATTAAAACAGAGCATGAGAATTACACAATGAATTCTATTTATTAAATGTCAGCTTCCAGTAGATTATGATTTACTCTGAATCCATGAGTTTAAGTTGGTATCATGTGGAATTATCTATTGACCACCACATCAAAACCAATTAGTATCTGTTAGCCTTGGGCTCGTGTGGAGTATGTACAAAGGATGCTGCTGCAGGAGGCCTGTTTCATCTCAGCTCTCAGCTTGGCTCTATAAACGTTTGTCGCTCATTCCTTGAACAAATATTAGAGTATCCTAAGCACTGGGGATAGGCTATAAAACGAAAAGAATCACCCTTTCAGGGGTGTCCGACCTTTTTCCTTGTCTGCCACACATTAGAAGAAGAGTTATCTTGGGCCACACATTAAATACACAAATACAAACGAAAGCTAATGAGCAAAAGAAAAAGTCCGTGCAGACTTTTCATGATGTCTGACAGCACAGATGAGCAAAACACACTGTCAAACCATCGGCAGGCAGCCGATGGGCTGCAGGTTGGACCCCCCTGCTAGAGTATTAACCACTTATAAGAGTCTGCAGTTCTGATTGAAAATAACGGTGTATAGAGAGTGCCAAAACATCTATACACATTTTTAAGAAAGGTAAAAGCGAAACTGTATTAAAAGTGTAATGTTCAATATGTACTGATAACAAAAGATGAATACAGGTCAAATTGAGCTCCTCTTGTAGTTGCAGAAGTCAAACATGACTTGAGTATTACAAATTTAATAGTTTTTTCCTTTCTTAAAGTGTGTATACATTTTTTTGGCACACCCTGTATTTGTAGAGGAAGGACTTTATTAAAAGCTAAAAATTGGCAGCTTTTACTTCAGAGACCTCATTATTCTTGGTTCTTTTTCTACCTAATACTGACTGCAGAGGGGCCTTCCAGTGCCTGTTCCATGCTTAATTCCGAGTAGAAATAGTTTCCTTTCTCCCCAGTCGTTATTACGTTGGGTGGGCAGAAGGAAACCACTGGGGCTTATTTATAGCTCTGGAGACTTACTTGACTGTTGAGAAGAGTTTCAGTTCTAACTTCTCTGTTTGTTCTCGGCACCTTTTGGACGCAGGGTAACGCTAACATTGACTTTGTGTTTCTTTCTAGTGGCAGCATGGAGCCGGCCTTTCACAGGGGAGACCTTCTGTTTCTCACAAATTTCCGGGAAGACCCCATTAGAGCTGGTGAAATAGTGGTTTTTAAAGTTGAAGGACGAGACATTCCAATAGTTCACAGAGTAATCAAAGTTCATGAAAAGTAAAGAAGCTTTATTTCTTTTTGTTTTTGTTTTTTGCAAGTTTTTGGATGATAGTATTAATGGTTAATTAGAAAGTAATACAAGCAATGGTTTGTGTTCCTAGTTCTGCTGTTTACTAACTGGGTGACTTTGGACCAGCCACTTAACTCATTCTATAGGACAGGAGTGAGAATATTTTACCCACAACAATTTACAGGATGATTATGAGAATTAAGTGAACCAGTGTTTACTAAAGCACTTTAAAAATTTAAATCACCACAAACGTAAGACGGGATATATTATAACATGTTAGTTATTTGAAGGAGCTCAAAGGAAAATCCCATTGTAACAGAGGATTATATCAATATGAAAATTGTCTGAGCTGGAGGAAAGCTAGCTGTCTCTCTGTCATGTTGGCCGAAGTGGCCTTCTCAGCAGTAATATTCCCTGCTTTGGTCATGGCTTATCCTGCATTAATTTCCCTCCCTTCCCAACAGTCTTTCTTTTCCTTTAAATAACAGTGATGACTGACTTACTAAGATCCTTTCCTTGGAACCAGAAATGTTTATTTCTAGCTCAAATATATAAAGGTCCCATGAGAGAGTATTTTGCATGATTAGCAAATATGTTACATTTCAGATACTTGGTTATTTATTTATCTTTATGCAGCTTAGTGTAGATTTTTACCTGCATGTGTTGCAGAATTCAAATTAGATGTTAATAACGGAGCATTTCTCACTCCGTCTGTGGCAAGCGTGTGTATTTGGAGACACCTGGCATCGCATTCACTGCTTCCCCAAAGTGTTCCTCAAAGATATTGAAACTTAAAACATTCATTTCATTGCGCTCTAGACATGAGACAATCCAGTTGCAGTCTGTGTTGATACACTGGTACGGCACTGATGGTTACTTGATGCCTACTTAACTTGCTAAGGAAGAAGCATGCTTGGTCATATGTGACAGTAGTGTCACCTGATTGAGAAATAATTTCTAAAGGCGATAAATTGTTCCGAGTTGAGGAAATATGACTTTTTGCTGTGATTTTCATGAATTATGAGAGTATCCCAGGATTTTATCCTCTATTTCCTTTATAACTATGGCTGCAAACCAGCTTGCTTTTTTTGATGTGGTTTCAAATATTTGGGGGCTCTTAGTTTTTGTTCATTTGTCTTATTGAAAGAAGAGCTTCTGTCTTGCTCTATAATGGTACAGTATTGTGTTTCTAGTGTCAGGCTATCTGAGCTCCTGTTTATAGAATGCTTAAAATTAATCCCACATGTCTTTTTAACGTGCTGGTTTGATGCCATTTGTGATGTTTCCTTGCACACTTGACTTTATGCCGCTGCTCAGAGGTGAAGGAAATAATGTAGTAACACATTCTGCATTGGCAAGGAAGGTAAGTTTGAGGACAGCTAAGAGCACACTTGCATTTAAATTACCTTGTGCTCAAATCTGTGTGATTTGGGACCAAATTTAGACAAACTGGTCTGTGAGGACTGAGAAAGAATGAAAACAGTTTAAGTTCACCACAGCTTATTAAACCAGCCTCATGTCCCAACTTCTGACCTATTCTGACTTGAGGTGACAACTGAAGTGAGCCTAGAAAAATCTTGTCAGCAACATTTTGGGGTATTCTGAATGTAAATTTGAAAGAATTGCATGGTGGTTATTCTCATAATTTTGTTCACTGATGAATGCCACTAATACTCTTGTTTTAAGACTAAAATCTAAGTCAGGTACTAGCTTGTGCTTCCTTCCAAGAAGACATGAGCTGACAAGTGGTTCTTTACTGCGTGTTGTGCTGGAAGCGAATCAGTGCCCTTGTGCTTGGCCGTGCTCTTTGGTTGTCAAGGTTACTTGTGTGTTTTAGAATTTAAGTCTACAAAACTAACATTAGATTTGTCAGATAACCATCAGTTGAATGGTTATCTGTAAGCCATCATCTTAGACCAGAGGAAGGTCAAATTATCTTTAACTGCTTTTCTAAGTGGTTTGACGGTAAAGTCTTGGGTAAACTATTATTTTTTTTAATGATGCTATGCTGAAAATATTATTTGAGAGGACATTATTTTGCTTTCCAGAGATAACGGAGACATCAAATTTTTGACCAAAGGAGATAATAATGAAGTTGATGACAGAGGCTTATACAAAGAAGGCCAGAACTGGCTTGAAAAGAAAGACGTAGTGGGAAGAGCGAGAGGGTAAGAATTCACTTTTATATTTGATAGAAGGTTAAGAAACCAGAAACAGAGAAACTAAATTTATGGGATAATAGAATCATGTGTTACAAATATGTCAGAAGAGTTCTAAGCCGATCTCATTTGTACTGTGAGGATAAATAAAACATTGAACTTCTTAAAGACATATTAATAAAATCTAAAACTGAATCCTCTTCAATTATCTCTAACTTGATGCTATTTAAAAATTAATCCTCACCTAGAGATTAGTCATCTGTGGATTTTAAATAACAATTACAAGAAATCTTCCTGGAGATAACCGCTACTTCTCATTTCAGTAAATGCTCTAGGCACTATCTGTGCCTTTACAGATGTGTGTGTATGGAAATATGATCTGTGATGTCACCTAGAAGAATTTCGTATTGTTCACCCACTAGGAAACTGGAAATAGCTTTCTTGTATCGAATCTACATCTATACCTTTTTAAATGGCTACATGCTCTTTTACTGAGAATTGTAGCTTATTTAACCAGTCCTCTTTGGATGGACATTTAGGTTAGTTCCTATTTTTATTGACTAAAAACAGTTCTGTGATAAGCCTTTTATATAATTGTTTCAGTAATGAGTTCTGCTTCTGATCGAAGTAGAGAATATATCCTCTCTGTTAAAAAAACAAAAACAAAAAAGGGGCAGTGCCTGTGGCTCAAAGGAGTAGGGTGCTGGCCCCATATGCCAGCGTTGGTGGGTTCAAACCCAGCCCCAGCCAGAAACTGCAAAAAAAAAAAAAAAGGAGATTCTTTTCCTTCCTTCCTTGGTAACCATTTTTATGTTTAACACTTGTCAGCATAATCATTGGCTGGTTTATGCACTGAACTTTCTCTCTCTGGGATCATAACCATACTTATGGCATTCACATTTGTATTCACTGCCCAATGAACTTGTTGGTTTCATCTGAAAGCACTGTAAAATGAAAATGATGTAGTAATTTAATTTACAAATTAATTATCCACGTACTTTGAAAGCATCATCTAACAGCAGTTTTTATGTAGGCTATCTGAATGTTATTTCTCTTCTGAAAAAATAAGAACTGGATTTGTAAGTTGCCTATTCTGTTTGTATAGTAGATCAATTAATTATTATAAATTGTAGCAAGTGAAGACAAGTAGCACTACTCTCTCAAATCATGTGCTTATGTAACAAAATTGTCCTGGCTGTCAGCTGTGATGGTTTTTACTAATAAAGCCATTAGACACGGGGGTGAATTTGTCCTTACAGCCCCAGTCAGTATATCTCCTATAAGATCTGTTTCCTAAAACTGATTTATAGTGTTTTCAAATGCTACCCTCATCAAATTAGAAACAATTTTTATATTTCTTGTTCTTTATCCTACACTTTAGGTTTTTACCATATGTTGGTATGGTCACCATAATAATGAATGATTATCCAAAGTTCAAGGTAGGAATTTATGTGTGTCTGTATTTATTTTTTTAAATATTAGAGCTTATACTTGTATCGTTATAAAGATGTAATCTTCCTAAAATGTTTTGCCATTAATTTTTCTGCAGAATGTTTATAGTCAACTAGAAATTAAGATGATCATTATATTATCAACATTTAAATTAATCATTTAAAATAGGTACTTTCACCTTTTGTGTTCACAATGCATTCTAAAATGGTATTTATATAGTTGTTACTTTTTATGATGGAAAATTTCAAACGTGCAAAAATTAGTATAATAAACCCAGTAATCTCTCAACTTTAACAACAGTGTATCTGCATATTTTTAAAAAATCACTTGAAAAACAATAGGAAATCTACTCAGGAGTAAGCGCTTCATTGGCTGTGCTTGTCAGGTGTTTGATCCTTAGTCCGTCATTGTATTTTTGGATTTTTAACTAACATGTACCATTGAACAGCTCATTTGGAGAATGGGGCATGAAGGAAGAGGTCATCTTTTGATTTTGTTCTCAGCCACTATTGAACCAACTTCATCTGAATACATTTATAGACCAATTTCTTCATAGACCTCGCAGTAATTTTCCACTGTGTTTTCTTTACAGTATGCTCTTTTGGCTGTAATGGGTGCATATGTGTTACTGAAACGTGAATCTTAAAATGAGCTGCAGTTCCTGAAACCAGACGGACGTGAATTCTGTTGAAAAAGAGAAAAACTAATATATTTGAAATGTTCCACTTTCTGTATAAAAAGGAAACTGTGGAGATGTGTTTGTCTTGTCCAAATAAATGATTCATCAGTAAAGATGGTTTTCTTTTGTGGACTCTGATTTGAATCCGCCCGGTCTGTCTGCCAATTGTGCTAGACTCAGAGTATGAGGGTCTCTGCCACTTCAGGAAGCAGGCAGGTCATTATGGGCCTGGCCTGCTGCTGGGACAATGTGCAGTTCACATGTAGAATGGTAACATCTGGGTTTCAAAAGTAAAATTCTTAATATAATGGCATTTCTGGGAGAAATAGGCCCTTAACAGGAGATGGTTTCTTATTAAAATGTCATCTGATCAATTAATAGAGCCTGACACCTTTCAGAAGGAAGGGATGCAATCTGGTTTGTTTTTGGAGCATGATATATCTTGAGATGGTTTGTTAAATTTTTTGAAAATTGTTTAATCAGTTATAAAAATCATGCGTACTCCTGTGAAAAATCCCCAAATTCATCAGGATGACTGAAGGGTGCACACTGCGAAAACTACAAAAGGTCCCGTTCCTCAGTCTCCCCTTCCCATTTCCTAGGGAGCTCCACTGTGAGTTAGAGATTTGCACTAGCTCTAGTCCTGCATATAAAAGTCTCTTGTGCAAATGTTTGTCCAGCACTTTCACCACGTTCTCTTAGTTATTGTGTTAAGACATTTATATTCTACACTTAGTAGATTTAACATATATCCAGCACTTTTATCCCAGCCACTGTCTGAGGTGCTGGAGGGACAAAGGCCCAGCCCTAAGGGGCTTACACTGGACTGGGTGGAGCAGATGACAGCCAAGGTAGTGACCCCTGCTGTGAAGAAAGGTAAAGCAGGGTGAGTGCAAGAGGGTGACAGAGGACACTGCTTTTCAGATGGAAGTCAGGGACACCCCTTGGAGGGGATGACATTAAGCAGAGTTAAGAGAAATGAGAGGGAGTGAGGCATGCCAGTCCCAGGAAGCATATTTTAGAAGTGGGAACAGCCAGTGCAGAAGCCCTGACAGGGGCATGCTGTGGGCAGGTCACCTCGCTGTTGTTCAGGTCAGACGCTGACTTAGGAAGTTTGGGGCGGGGCCTGAGACTGCATTTCCAACCTGCTCTCAAGGGATGCTGCTGCCACCGGTACCCAGACTACACTTAGCATAGGCAAGTGTTACAGGAATAAAAAGGAAGCCAGTGATGTTTTAAAATATACTCCACTTTTACAAAAATTTCTCTTTTCACTGAATGATATGACATTGTCATCCTTTCAATCAGAACTTACACATCCACCTCATTCTAGATTTGTTCAATTCTGATGTAAGATAGAGAATCTTCAAAAGTCACTTAACCACTATGTGGCCTTGAGCAAGTTACTTCCCTCCACTTCAGATGGAGGATAAGAACTGCCCTTACAAGTTGGGCTGTCATGAGCTTAAGTAGCACGGTCCCTGACATGTAGCCATTCGGTCAGTGCTGCCCTTTGTTACGTGCGCCGTCCTTTTCTGCGTAAACCGGTGCCGCATGACACGTCTATATGGTGACTTTGCCTGAGTGAGCTCCTGGCTTGGGAAGGACCAGCAGGAGTGATCCACCGGGGGCAACTTGCCCTTTAATCCTCTATCTCTGCTAAAGCAGGCTATTACGACAATAATGGGCCTCCTCCTGGTGAAATCAGCAAAGTGAAAGGAAAAAAAGGCTTAGAGAATACTTTTGAAAAACATTATTCCCCTGTGCCCTTTAATAAGCTGTTTTCTTAAGAAAAGATGGATTTTTTCTTCCCTTAACTAAAAATGAAATTTTTAAATGTTTGGGTCAAAACGTCATTATTTTATCATTTTCCTGGGGTTCTGTAGTAGGTTCGTATAAACTTAAAAAGCTTTTAACGTGGCTAAACTTTTTGGTGATTCTTTGACCTTGGCTAACATTTCAGAATGAACTTTGCAAGGACACCCCAGAGCCCTGATGGGGTTCAGCCTGTGCCAGATACTGGATCAAAGTTCTTTTATGTGGAGGTTTGAGTTGCAGCCTCAGCTTCTAGCAGATAAAATCAGCACTGCGACATCCAAGTTGCTTACAGTTCACTCGTCGGGTTGAACCTCTTACTGGGGGGTTTTCGATGTTCATGTGACACACATTTGTCTCGTGGTTAGGCAATTGCTTTTCCACTTTGCAACATCTTAGAGGCAGCAGAGTAGAACTGGGAGGCGTTGGCCAAACTAATGATACCACCGAGAACAGAGAAGACGAAATATACAAAAAGGATTACAGGACTTCAGAACACCACTTAGCATAGGGACAGTCCCCGAAGGCTCCCCTGAGTTATAAGAGGACACTTTGAGAGGAGTTAAACGGTGTTACCACACTGTGTTTAAGATCAATTTAGGTTCCCATCAAAACCAGAAAGTTTATACTGCAGGATAACTTCAGTTTTTTCAAGAGCTTAGGGGTAGAACCTCTGATTACCTAACCTACAGCCCTTAGCCAAGCTCTTCTACCTTTTTCCCTTTTAACAATTGATGTGACAAATTTAGACCAATGCTAGAAAAACACACCTCCAAGTATGTGCATGAGCATGTCCACACACACACACTCCAACCACCTCAGTGGACTCGCCACTATCCCAGCAAAGCTGGGCGAATTAAGCACAGTTGGGAAGAGGAGGAAGTCTAACCTTCCTAAGCAAGCAGGGTAGGAGAATATTCAAAGAAGGGGAAGCAAGCCTGGGCACTGGCACTTTTATAAAACTCCCTGGGTAACACACGTGCAGTCAGCATCACAGACCACTGAGATCTTGCTAGACTTGGGAAGTCTGGGGTAGTTCTCTTTTCTTCTTCCTTCTAGGAAAAAAAAAAGAACCATGGAGAAATAGATGTCTGCACAAGTTAGTCGGAATAAATGCGATTAGGATGCTTGGTTGTTCATATCCTGCTTATCTTCATGAAGTCATTTTCAGATTGCATTATATATAGAAAAAAATCCAGAAACACATTGTATTTATGTGCCGTCCTCTCACACCATTTCCATACCACACCGATGCTCCCCTTTCTACTCATGGTCATCTGGGCACTGGACACTTCAGTCTCATCCCGAAATTCTGGGTGGAGATACATCCATCACCACTCTTTGGGATCAACATGTTCCCTCCATTTTAAATGAGAGGCCTGGGATAGGGCAGGAAAAGAGGGATTTGGAGTCACAATGCGGTTTAAGGCTGCTCAGGCTGTTTCCTTATCTTCAGAATTAGCATCCAGCTAGGTCAAGAGTTTTTAGATGCCTGGATTTAACCAAATAATGCTTTATTATTGTTTCCTCAAGATTACTTGAATGGGAACACTTAGAATTAATTAATAAAAGCCTCTCAGTCCTCTTGAACATTCTTCCCTATTGTCTTTGGCCATGAAATACTACCTAGATTTACCTATTTTTTTCTCCAATTTCCACTGAATAGTTTTATTGGCAACCCGTGATCATTTCACTGGCTCCAGAGTTTTGCCTTTTCCATATGTCATATAGCTGCAATCACACAATGTGTAGCCTTTTCAGATCAGCTTCTTTTACACGTTTCCTCCGTATATTTTCACATTTCCATAGCTCATTTCTTCTTAGCACTGAGTAATATTCCGTTGTCCGGATGTACCGCAGTTTATTTATTCACATACTGAAAGACATCGTGGCTGCTTTGAAGTTTTGGCAATTTGGGCTTCAAGCTGCTATAAACACCCCTGTACAGGTTTTTGTGTGGACATAAAGTTTTTGGCTCATTTGGATAAATACCAAGAAACACGATTGCTGAATCATATGGTAAGAGAATGTTTATGGAACGTATCAACAAGAACCCGGACTGTGTCTGAGCAGATAAAATCAGCGCTGTGACGTGTTTTGTAAGAAATTGCCAAAGTGTCTTCCAAAGTGGCCGAACCCTTTCCACCAACAGTGAATGAGAGTTTCTGTTGTTCTACATTTTTATCAGCACCTGATGGTGACAGTGTTTGGGCCACTGTAATAGGTATGTACTGCTGTCTCATTACTGTTTTCATTTGTAGCTTCCTAATATCATGTTGAGCATCTTTTCACGTTTATTTGCCATCTGTATATATGTTTTTGGTTAGGTGTCTGTTGAGATCTTTTGCCCACTGAAAAAATTGACTGTTCTTCTTACTGTTGTGTTTTAAGAGTTCTTTGTACCTCTGGAATAACAGGCTTTTACCAGATATATCCTTTGTAAGTATGTTCACCTACTCTGTAACTAGTTACAGTCTCTTGGCTTTGCCTTTCAGAAAGCAGAAGTTTTTTATTGTAACAGACTCTAGCCTATCAATTTTCTTTCAGGGATCATATCTTTTTAAGTGTTATACCTAAAAAATCATCACTGTAGTCAAGGTTATCTAGATTTTCTCTTATGTTATCTTCCTGGAGTTTTAATAGTTTTAAATGTAAGAAATAATTTTACAATTCGGATCCATTCTGAGTTAATTTTTGTCAAAATAAGGTCTGTGTCTAGATTAACTTTTTTTGCATGTGGCTGTCTAGTTTCCAGCACTGTTCATTGAAAGGACTATCTTTTCTCCACTGAATTGCCTTGCTCCTTTGTGAAAGACCAGTTGACTGTCTATGTGTGGGTCTAGTTTGGTCTATTCTGTCCAGTGACCAATGTGTCTATTCTTTTACCAACACCACCCTATCTTGTTACTTTAGCCTCATAGTCTTGAAATCAGGTAACTTTGTTCTTTTCCTTTAATATCGTATTGGCTATTCTGGGTTGTTTGCCTCTCCATATACATTTCAGAATCCATTTGCCAATACTTCCACGGTGGCCTTTTTATTAAGAATTCATGTTTGCAGAAAACACACAACCTTCCATTGCCATATTCCTTTGTACATTTCAGTTCTCAAGCCCATCTATGAGGGAGAGTGTTTTTCCTCTTTAAAGTCTCAAGGTGATTTTTATCTCTCTTCCTGGATTTATGCATCGGTGTAGAAACATCTGAGTTCTTCCCGCCCTGAGTTACTGGGAGCTTCATCTGTTACGTTTCTGTTTCACTGTGGCATGGCTGATATCATCAATGGGCATCCGGTTAATCTGTCGTGGCTAGGTATACATTCCCCCACCCCTTTGGTTGTTACTTTCAAGCCCTCTTGATTACATCAGAGGATTTAGAAGCTGAGAGATTAACTCTGACTTCTCACAAAGGAAGAAAATGATCATAATAGAATCAGCTTGCCATCTAGAACTCTTACATGGTAGCACCAGGAGCAGTCAACTGGAGCTCAGCAGTGGATTAGAGACCCAAGGAGAGTTTGGTGGTTCTTTCTCAAATTTAACTAATTGCCCTAAGATGGTATATTTTAGTTCTTTGTGCCTCATGGTTCCACTCCATGCACTGCACATTCCCCAGATGCCTTTTCAATCAACATGGGAAATAGCAATGAACAATAGCACTGAGAGACCATTTCCCCCCTTTCTATACCTGAAATGTCTTTTAAATGAATAAAATGCTGTGAAACATTTTAAAACTGAGCAATGGCCCATAGAAACTTCTTTCCATGTATGTAGAAAGTTATGATTCACAAAGTGCTTGCTTATTATTTGCTCTCTGGCCATCAGGAGCAGGGCAGGCTGCTGCATTCAAAGCCATCGGGAGCAACCTTGACTATAAGAAACTAAACGGAATAACATTTCCCTTAGAAAATGTTCTTCTCCGTGATTTTGAATTTTATTTTCAAAGAACCTCTCGAATCTGTTGTTTCCAACGTGACTCCTCTGCCTGTATTCTGCTCATGAGATGCAGAATATACATCCCTGGACTTTTCTAGACTTTCTCCCAGACTGAATACTATCCTACAGGTAGAAAATCTAGATGAGAGACTCCTTGAATGGTCCAAAGAAGTGGTGGAACTTCCGGGGAGTTGTGGATGCCTGGGGTTTGTCATGCTGTCTCCCTTTCCAAATGCTGCATTTTGATGTGGTAACCTGTTAGGTTCAGTTAGCAAAACCACCCAGAACACTTCTCAAAGTATTTGACTAGAGAGCCAGTTGTGGTTTATCCATAATAACTTCCTGTTTCCCAGCAGTGAGGAAGACAGGACTTTGGGACACACTGACACGGACAGGGTGAGTGGAGAAATCTAGGAAGGAATAAGGAACATGACTGGGAATGGCTGATGTGCACGAGAGCTCAGGAAGGGAGAGATCCACGAAGTCACTGGCTGCCACGAGGTCACGTGAAACGGAAAAAGCACCTGCTAGATCCTCACCAGTGACCAGGGTGAGAGCTGGTTTAATAGAGGGGCAGAGGTTAGAGTTCAGTGGGGTGAGGTGGAATGACCCCAGCATTACACTGAGCATTCTATGCCAGGCTTCACAGCCAGGTAGCAGCCCCACCAGCAAGTTACTACCTTCCATGTACTCATCCCAGTAACTTTCTGTTTGTTTCATTTTAATAACCCAGCCATCTCTAATGATGTGTTACCTTACTAACTGTATTCACAAACTGTCAGAGCCCTTGGGATGGACATTAATCCAAAGGTTACCCTGTCATATGAAGGCACTGGGGACTAAGGGGTAGTCTAAAGGGCTGCATCCTCCCATTTTGGGGTTCTCAAAAGAGGTCTTTAGTGGCCACAACCATCGTAACTGACCCAGGAATATCACATGCAGTCCCTGGTGAGTGGCTCTCTTTAAGGCCACATTTCACAGGTGTGTTTCTGCTGTTGCGCTCTCTCGGGGAGCAGGTAACCAGGGCTGTCACAATTCACTGAGCACAAATAACACCAGGAAAGGAAAGATGCAGATTCCTAGTCCTAATTCCCAAAGAGTCTGACCAGGTGAAAGGACCAGGGCTACTCATGCAGAATAAAACATCTTTGCAGTGAAAGAAGTGGCCTTCCCATGGTTGGTTTTCCTTATTGTGAAGTAGGGACTAGCAGGTAGGGACTAGCAGGGGCTACCTGGGATTATCTCTAAATTCTTTTCCCAGTTCTGATGTTCTATGTCTTCATTCCACAAATATTTACTAAGCCTTTACTGGGTGCCAGTTCCTATTCTACATACTGGAAATGTAGCCATGAACAAAAGAGGGAAACATTCTGTCCTCATGGAATTAGATCCTAGTAGGGAGAGAAAGATAATTTCAGGGGAGGGAGAAAAAATTAAGCAAAATAGTAGTCTGTCAGAGGGCGTTAAATATTACTTTAAAGGAAGCAGGAAAGGAGGACAGAAAGTGCTGTAGGTAGTTCTAACAAGGGGGTCACTATGAAAGTTTTGAGATAGACAGTGCTATGGTACATTATTTCACTTCCAAGAAACACAGCGGCATCCTTTCTGATTGACTCATGCAAATTGCAACTTGCTCAGCTCATCAGTGTTGCTGGGAGGGCTTACCTTGTTTGCGTCTGCACAGATTTTATGTTTCTTGACTTTGTGTGCCTCAAAACTTTCATAATGACCCATAAATATTGAAAACCTTTGCCAGGGAAAACCTTTCTGAAAAGGTAGCATTTGGGTAAAGAGCTGAAGGAGGTGGGGAAGTCACGTTGGCAGGTATCTGGGGGCAGGATTTTAGTGAGGGCCCTCCTAAGTCAAGGAGCGGCCAGGAGATCAGTGTGGGAGCACTGAGTGAACTAGAGTTTGACGGGGAGGAGACATGATAAAGGCAGAGACAAGATCTTGGCCAGGAAGACCATTTTAAGTACTTTGGCTGCTATTCTGAGATCGTGAGCTTTGGAAGGCTTTGAGCAAGGGAGGGACCAATATAAAAAGAGTTTGGGGAGCAGAAAAGAAAGTTACAAAGGTGAAGAGACAGCAGATTGTTGCAGTAAGGTAGATAAGGAGAGATGGTGGCTTACACCAGTTAATAGCCATAGGGGTAAAGAGAAATAGATTAGGGATTTATTTTGAAGGGGTTTTGGTCAGAGAAACTTGAAGGATTTGGTCACTTGTGCAGATGGGGAAGAGTGTGAGAAAAACTTTAGGAATTCAGTGTGAGACAGGTTAAGTCTGTGATGCTATTCAGCACTCTAGCTGAGATGCTGAGAAGGCAGCTGGATGAACCAGTCTGGAGTTCAGGCACGAGTTTGAGGCTGGAGGTATAAATCTAGGAATTGTTAACCTAACGATGCCATTTAAAGCCACTAAGTGGATGATTTCAAAGGAATGAGTCTAGATATTTCTTTGTGTCTGAAAAACTTCCTCATTTTTATAGTGCAGATCTGCTAACAATCACTTCTTTCGTTTGTCTCAGAAAGTCTTCAGTTGCCTTGAGTTTGGAGAATATTCTTGCTGGGTACAGAAACCTGGGCTGACAATTTTGTTTTTGTTCTGTTCTTTAAAGATAAATTTGCATCACCTTACAGTTTATGTACTTTCCAATATAAAGTCTGCTGTTATCTTCATTTATCTGATCATAATGCATTCTTTTCTCTGGATGCTTCAAAATTTTTCTATTTATTACTAGCGTTCAGCAGTTTGAATATGCTTTCTGATACTTTCTTTTTATATTTATTTCATTAGCATTCCTTGAGCTTCTTGGACCTGTGGGTTTATGGTTGTAATCAAACTCTGCCCATTTTTGGCCTTCCAATCAGAAATACATTAAATGTCCCACAGATCATTGATGCTTTGTTAATCTTTTTTCTAGTCTTTTTCTCAGGGCTTCATTTTGGAAAATTTATATTGCTATGTTTTTAAGAAAACTATTTTTTTCCCCTGCAGTTGTGTAATCTGTCAATAATCTCACCCAATGTGTTTTTTACTTGTTGTTTTTTCACCTCTAAGTATTCTGTAGCATCTTCTAAATATATATATTTTATATATATTTTATTCCATCTTCATTATGATAATGTTTTTCTACCTTTTTAAATATAGGGAATGTGTTTATAAAGGCATCTTTGCCTGATTTCTGAGTCTGTGTGATTGACTGATTTCTCTCCTGGTTCTTGATATTTTCCTGCTTCTTTATGTCCCTGGAAATTGTTGTAAATTTTTCATTGTTGGGTCATAGATTTTGATCAAATTCCTTTAGGTCATGGTGTTGGGATGTTTTTCACTGTTTATCCTTCAAGACTTATTGTTGAGATTTTCTTAGGGTAGGTTCAGACTAACGTTTAACCCAAGGCTAATTTAACCCTACTAAGACGCTGCTCCCTCCAGAGGGCTCTTGGTGATGAGCCATGCTTGGAAGGCCTTTCCCTCTGGCTGGAGGGATACAAACTCCTCTGACTCTGAGCGTCACCGGTTTGCCTTTTCCTTCACAATGATTCTTTCTCTGGCCTTGTTGATGTATGTGCAGATTAGTTCTCAGTCAGAACATCAGGAGGCTCCTTCCACAGACCTCAGGACTTCTCTGTGCAGCTCTCTCTCACCAATATTCTGCCCCACAAATTCTAGCTGTCCTGGCCTCTCTAAACTCTGATCTCTATCTCCCCTACTCATCAAGTACCTGGAGCCCTTTTGAGTTCTCCCTCTGGAGCTGTGGCCTGGAAACTGCCTCTAGGCAACCAGCCAGTGCAAGTGTAGACCTTACTCTTCCTCTCTGAAATTCCAGGCCAGCCCCAGCTGTTGCCCAGTGTGTACGAACTATCATTCCATGTTTTATCCTGTTTCCTAGCTGTCTGAAGTGAGGGAATAAATCTTGCGCCTATTAACTCCATTTTATCCAGAAGTAGAAATGGTTATTTTTTAATTCTAGTTTTATTACCACCTAATAGTTCTTTTTTTTTTTTTTTTTTTTGAGACAGAGCCTCAAGCTGTCCCCCTGGATAGAGTGCTATGGCATTACAGCTTACAGTGACCTCCAATGCCTGGGCTTAAGCAAGTCTCCTGCCTCAGCCTCCCAAGTAGCTGGGACCACAGGCGCCCACCACAACGCCTGGCTGTTTTTTGGTTGCAGCCGTCATTGTTGTTTGGCGGGCCCCAGCTGGATTCAAACCCACCACCTTAGGTGTATGTGGCTGGCGCTTTAGCCACTTGAGCCACAGGCACTGAGCCCACCTAATAGTTCTTAACTTATTAAATTTTATGCAAGATCTCTAGTCTAAGTTGTAGACAACAGAAACTGATTCACATTCAATCAATCATAAAAGTATTTTTTCTGGAAGGTTGTTTGGTAACTCATCGACTTGCCACAGAAGCAGAGACCCAGACTCAGAAAATGGAGGAACAGAGGGAAGTTAAATTTACAAAACTTAAGAAAAATAAAAGCCACTAACAGTCTTATGAATATACTGTGTCCACCACCTTGGAGCACATGACTTTGGTGATTTCATCACTAACCATGAAACCTGGACAATGGATGCTCTCAGGAGCATTGACGTCTCAGTGTCTTAGAGACTAGACAGGGCTATCTTGGGCACATTCTTCTGTTTCTGCTCCTTTAGAGGCAAAAATTCCAGATGGGTTGTATTTGGTTGACTGAGCCTCAGTCATATACTCATGCCTTGATGTAGAGGAGGCTTTTACGTTGGGAGGAAGGCTGTCCGTTCCACCAATACTCATGTGGTAGAGTCTTACGGAGACACAGGGACATGGGCTCCAATGATGAGGCACGTGGGTGCACATGAGTACATGGCTTGTTCTTAGAGTGTAATGGGGACAAGATGAGATGATATTTGTGAATTCCCCAAGCCTACGGAGTCACATTTTTGCTTTCATTAAACAGGGTATCTAGTTAACAGAGTTTAGCACCTTCCACAGTGGCCCACGCTGACAGACTTACTTCTCGTATCCATCAGGGATTGATTTTATGAAAAATGCCTTGTGTTCTGTCTGTCCTATCACTGTGCATGCAATACACACACACATGCCCCACAGATGATGAGCAAGTAAGTGCTTTTTGATCCATTGGTTTGTTTAAATTTTTGATCCAAATTGGTTTTATAAAAAAGCAAAATAATACATTTGCATCATGTAGGCAACTGATAGAAACTTACGACATGAGAAATCACTGCAAGGACCACGATAGGTGAGATGTAACATGGAGAGTAAGTGGTTTAAGAGGAATTTAAAAAATAAATAGCCAAAGATAAAAAGGTAAGTAACATATTGTCTGGGAGTGGAGCTCCAGACAGTTCTCGTAATTCTCTCTGGCTGTACACTGAGCAACCCCAGCCCTGGCACTGGCAGAGGTAAGCCCCCGGTCTCCCTGGGGGCTGTGAAGGGTTTTCCCATCAGAAATGCCTCTCACTCTTGCCACATGGCACATGTCCCCTCAGAGGCAGCCTCTCCCTAAAAGTCACACTCTTTTCACTCTCGTCCTCCTTGGACTTTCTCACCAAATCCCTCTCCCCACAGCAGTACCTACCTGAGAAGGGCACTAGGGTGGTGTGTGCATGCAGCTTTGGGATGGTGGCATCTTAGTGCATTCAGGCTGCTGTGACAGTACCGCAGTATATGTGGCTTATAACACATGGAAATTAGTTTCTCACAGTTCTGGAGACTGGGAAGTCCAAGACCAAGATATCCACAGATTTTGAGTCTGGTGAGGAGCTGCTTTCCAGGTAACGGTTGACTCTCTTATCCCTGTATCCTCACTGGGAGGGGTTGGGGGACTCTCTGAGATCCCTTTATAAGGGCACTGATCCTATTTGCAAAGGTTCAGCCCTCCTGACCTCCCAAAGGCCCCTCTGCTTAATACCATCATACTGGGGATTGGAGCTCAACCTATGAAATTGGGGATGGGGGGGACACAGACATTCAGTCCATAGCAGGTAGAGAGGTTAGCACTTCAGCTCCCACACATGTAAATGCCCCCCCAAGTCAGTGTCTCCCCAAACTTCCCTGCATTGAAATCATTCAGAAGGTCAAGGGTGGGGCCTAAGATTCAGCATTCCTCACATGCTCCCAGGCGGTGCTGATACACTTGGAACAGCAAGGTCTCAGGGTGCTGCTGCCCTTCAGTCCTGCCTCTGAAGTTTTTGGGGTTTGGACTTGAACCTACTGGGTGAGATGGTTTTACAGGTGAGGGCACCAGAATGAGAGGACTCTGTGATCCCAGCTTGGTGTAGGATGTGGCTTTATTGATTTGATCCATACAGCCAGAAGCCCAGGTGAAACGTGCTGCTTCTCCTGCCAGGTAACAGAGCATGAGGGCTTATCCACAGAAAATCAACCACGATCTCACAGCAGCATGGAAGGACTGTTCCTCTCCTGTCTAAGCCCTTCTGTGACTCTGTCCCCGCTGACCTGACTATACTGACATCACCTGATATAATCTGTCCTTCAACCACATGCCATTACCTACCCTGATCCTTGGAGCTTCCGGAGACATCTCTGTAAGTCTGGAGCTGAGAGTGGGGGCTCAATAATTACATTTTGTGAATGAAATAATTCTCTTGAATCTTGCACTCTGTGTTTCCAGTTCCAGCATGAGGACAAAGCAGTGTCATTTAGAAGACAGTATTAAGCAGGACTCCATGTTGCAAACATTCCATCACAGCTACAGCTAAAGGCATTCCTGGATTTCCTTTCTTACCCCCAAACTGCCTTTCTTAGCCACGAGTTCTCAGTCTCTCATCATCATTGTTATTGTCTTCCCAGGTTCTCTGCATAAAGCCTCTTTCCCCAGAAAAGGGATCAGGCAGGGCCTTGGTGACCCTCCCAGGAAGGCTAAAGCTATTTGCATCTCTAACCACAAGGAAATCACTACTGACAGCCCAAAGTAAAGCAGAAATATTAAGAATGACGGAGTGGAGTTTCTGTACTAGAAGAAAAATGGAACATTACTAGGAAGAGTGCAGCAGCAAATTGCAGCTTATTAATTCATATTTAAAGTCTGCATGAAAGTAAGCTGCCTTTCTCCCTTGGAATATACAAAAATGTGTTAGGTTTCAATCGATTGTTTCAGAACCTTTGATAATGATAGCTTAACATAATGACACTCCTAATTTCCTTATATTGTTGTCCTTCAGAAACACTGACTCCATCTCCATTTGAAAACTCTATAAAAAGACAGGTGAGTAAGCCATTTAGGGATTGATCACCCAGTTTGTAAATAGTCCTGACGTTTGAATTTTCCTACCACTTGCTTCTGGCTAATGCATGCAAAAGAAGAAAAATGAAGGGACATAAAACTCCAATCAATATATTATATATTTATTTATTAAAAGTTCTAGTGGGAAATATGTAGACTGCAAAGAAGACGGAGGTCGTCTATTGCTGGTAAACCTGAGGCTGCCAGGTTCTCTGTGGTGGATCTGAACCTCCCCCTCTGCCTCCTCTGCCCACTGTGACATGCTCATGTAATATTAATTTGTTGGAGCTAAAGATCACTCATGAGCATGACATTAATAAATATTATTAAATTAAAAAGTAAATCTATCCATCATCTCTTGTTTTTATCATTCAGTACAAAGCACCTTTTGATGGCTTTGCTTTGAGCTTGTAAATTAATGAAGGGTCAACACTCACTAGGACCCCATCCTGGCCACTGAAACATGTGAAATTGAACTTTCTACATGAAAATTTAACTAGATTTTCATTTCCTGAGAAGGTAGCAATGACTTTCACCTATCCCAAACTTCTTATTTAAGACCAATATATATCCTTACCAAAATGTCTACATAAGACAGTAATTGATGAA
This sequence comes from Galago senegalensis, assembly GCA_963575145.1. Lineage (NCBI taxonomy): Eukaryota > Metazoa > Chordata > Mammalia > Primates > Galagidae > Galago > Galago senegalensis. The sequence goes on along the minus strand of CAUYTI010114509.1, from coordinate 5,953 downwards.
TAATCTTTTAATTTCCCACTCTTAAATGAAGGCTGATGTCTTTAGCCATGTTGTATTTAAGGAGCTGAAATCAAATATATAATTAAGCTCTATAAGAAAATAAAATGGAAGCTCAACTGCCTGTGGCACACCACACCGAAGCCATCAGCAATTCTTTGTCCCATTGATATTGGAGTTGGTTCACTTCTCAGCCTTCTGGCTGAGATCAAGTGTGATATCAGAGGTGGGTCTTGAGGATGGGTTTATCCATCTTGGAATATCAGCTACATACATAAAATCTCACCTGTGAGTACTCCATCCTAGGCGTAATGTGGGTAGAAATCAGGGAAGTCCATGAACTTTTGCACAGAGGAAAAAAATTAAAGACCCAGGAGAATGATTCACAGGAAGGATATATATTTTGATAGACCACTGGCAAGACCTTGGTTGTGAAATGCTACTTGGAGCTGGGGAGATGATGAACATGGGTGGCCTTGATAGTTCACACTTTGAAGATAATCCTCCTTATTAGCATCACCTCTGCAGATGCTGGCCTGCAGGGCTCTTGGTAAAACTGGTCTGGGGTACAACTCTGTGGGGAGTTATAGGGATTCAGAATGCTATGAGGAGGGGAATGGGGTCAGGGTCTCTACCTAAAAGCAGAGCAGAAATGTGGCTTCCCTGAGTGGAAAAAAAAGAGTTGGAGAAAGCTGCTGCAACAGTCGATTTGAGTTCTAGTTTTTTCAGAGCTGCATGCCTAGGAAGGAAGGTAGGAAGACACAGATACATCCTTTCACATCGGACCTGAGCTATGCTGCCACTTGATTCTATAAGTACAGTATCTCTGAGGTTTTTATAAGAGCTGGTTCTGAACTGTTTGCTATGGGGATGTGGAAGGTTGGTAGAGACAGTAGCAAAGCTGAAAGAGAGAGGGAGAGAGAAATTTTCTGGAAAAGATGAGCCACCTAAAAACCAAAATTTGAAACTTGAGTAGGAAAATTAATATCAGGAAGATCAATATAATTAATTGATTCTCTTTGAAATTAAAATAATACGATAAAGTTAAAAGGTTTTTAAGTAATTATGCTAAAGATCATTCAAGACAAATGAAGGAAAATCATCTATAAATACCAACAAAATATGATGAAATATCTATGAAATCTATGGAAAGTCTATGAAAAACAAGCAATCCAGAAAATAAAAAATATATAGTCATTATAATTAAAAACTCAATGGATAGGATAAATTGTAGACTAGAAACAGGCAAAGAGATAACTAGTACATTAAAGGGAATGTTATGTAATGCACCAAAATGCAGGCAAGAGAAAAGAAGAGACTGGGAGATAAGCAAACAGACAGACAGGAAAGCTGGACTGAGAGACTGCATGCACCAATAAAGGTTTACAAAAGCACAAAACAGGAAATTTCAAAGAAGCATTATTTGAAGATGTTATAGGTAAGAATATTCCAGAAGTGAACAAAGCCATGAACCTTCATAGTAAAAGTATTCTCTCTATACTTAGAAAAACAAATAAAATTAAATCTATATGTATGAGGTCTGACAATTAAGTTCATGAGCTCATTCTAGAAAAAGTGCTATAGACATCATTGCTAAATATCACAATGCTCACCTTCTAAGTACTCCCCTTGGGAAGCTGTACGCCAATGCCAGTACCTGGTACACCCTTCAGAGCAATTCTGGAACTCTGTCTGGAATGGCCATCAGAGCTGTCATCATATTAGCCTTTATCTTTGGGTAAATTAAAAAGTCATTGGGGGCCAGATCAGGTGAGTAGGGAGATTTTTCCAATACAGTTATTTATTTACTAGCTAAAAACTCCCTCACAGATAGTGTTGTGTGAGCTCTTTGCCTTTGTGCATTGGTCAGCTCCTTTGGGACCATTTTTGTACGCATCTTTCTCATGCCAAGATTTTTAGTTAAGATTTCCCTCACTGTTTCTCTATTGATGTTTACCTGCCTTGCTATGCTTCCCACAGTCAGCTGATGATTTTGAAACACAATTTGATGAATTTTGCAATGTTTTCATCAGTTCTGGTCTTCCTGGCTTCCCTGACCTCTCTTTATCAGTGACTCTTTCTCATCCTTCAGAAAAACATTTGCTACATTTTTAACTGCCATTTTCTTCATAGCACTATCCCCATAAACTTGGATTAACATGCCCCTGATTTCACTTCCACTCTTGGCAAATTTAACAAGAAATTGAATGTTTGTTTGTTGCTCTAATTTAAGTTTTGAAATTCTCATGATGGCACACAAAAACATGAAACAACATCGAATGCCACTCAGCAAGACACCACCACACATTGACACAAACACAGCTGTGAAACACTGATATACCAAGGTTATAAAACCTTAGTGAGTTGTTTGTACAGTGCTGCCAATGAAAGCACAAGTTCACAAACTTAATTGTCAGACCTCATAGACATAACTGTGAAACTGAAGACCATCAATGATAAATAGAAAAAAATCTTTGCACTATCAGAGCAACTTATTACCATCAACGAACTGTTAGGTAAATAGTGAGGAATTCCTGCCCTCCCAGAGGATAAAAGCAGGGCCCCCATCTTGATGCTACCGCAAGTAATTGCCACATCTGAAGAAGGATAAGGGCAGGTTTCCTGACTTGGTACTGCCCTGCCTTGATCCTGCCCCAAGCAACTGCACACCTAGGAGAAGGAGAAACCATTGGCAATCTGCAAAAGAATACAGGGGTGCCAGGCAGCCTGGGAAAAATAGGACCTGGAAAGTGACTTGGAGTAACCTAAGGCTAATTAGCCAATTCATTAAAGTGGTGACCTTTGAACCATGAGGAGGGCCCAATTCAGTCTCTATAAAACAAGACCCTAGACCATAACCAGAGCCTCTTGTTATAACAGAGGTCTGTTTGGTTGTCTGTGGCAGATGTATCTGTTCCTGCTCTATAAACATGACATGCTCTTCCTCAATAAACTTTGTTTTGCATTCACCCTGCTTTTGGTGTGTTTGGTCATACTTCGGCCAAGAAGATACCAAGAACCAAGAATAGACTGTCAACCCAACAGAACATGTAGATTGAAAGCCAACCTCTCATCAGCGACAGTCTATTCCAGAAGATAATGGAGTAAAATTTTCAAAGTATTGGAAAAATACGTGGTAACCTGGAATTGTACCCAATTTTTTGGTTGACATAAAAATAGGGACACATTGATAACCTAAGGGACTTTACTACCCAGACTCACAGAGTAGCCCCTAAGCAAAAAGAGTAATGAATCCAGACAGAAAAACAAATGGAATCAAGAAAAATAGCAAATACAGAAATAAAGAAGAAATTGGTAATTTAATCCATTCCCTTTTAGGAAATGTCCTTTGTAGCTCATTAGTAAGCTTAAGGCCATGCAAGACAACCTGTAGGTCCTCAATATCCATAACAAATTACTCGAGTCTGGGTATGTGTCGCTCAGCTTTTCTCTTATTAATAGACTTCCTTATCTTAACTTAAAACACTCTAAGCCTTTAAACAAAGTTTCATTACTTCAACCAATTACAAATCAGAGTCTTTGTACTCACCTATAATATATAAGCCCCTACTTGAAGATGTCTCACTTTTTGGGGTCAAACCAATATATGCCTGCCATGTATTGATTTATGACTTTTTTTTGAGACAGAGCCTCAAGCTATCCCCCTGGGTAGAGTGCCATGGCATCATGCTCACAGCAACCTCCAACTTCTGGGCTCAAGCGAGTCTCCCGCCTCAGCCTCCCAAGTACCTGGAACTACAGGTGCCCGCCACAACGCCTGGCCATTTTTTGGGGTTGCAGCCATCATTGTTGTTTGGCGGGCCCGGGCTGGGGATTCGAACCTGCCACCTTAGGTGCATGTGGCTGGCACCTTAGCCGCTTGAGCCACAGGCGCCGAGCCTGATTTATGACTTAATGTGTTAATTCCTGTCTCCACAAAATATATAAAAACCAAATTGTAACCCAAGCACAGTGAGTACTTGCTCAAGGTTTCTTGGGTGTGGCTCTAGGCTGCGGTTCTCAAACTTGGCTCATAATTAAACCTCTTTAAATTATTTTACAGAGTTTGGCTTCTTTTTCCCTAACAAATATAAGCTCTCCAGGACACAGGATTTTAGTTTGCTTTCTGTGATATTTTCAACATTCAGCACAGTGAGTGTCACATAGAAAGGATTCAAAAGATATTTCTTAGCCGAGTATGGTGGTTCATACCTGTAATCCCAGCACCTTGAGATTGCTTGAAGCTAGAAGTATGACTAGCCTGGGCAACACAGCAAGACACGGTCCCTACAAACAAAATTTAAAAATTAGCCGGTGTGATGGTGTGAGCCTATAGGATTGCATGAACCCAGGAGCTTTAGACTGCAGTGAGCTATGATTGGGCCCCTTTACCTCTAGCCTGGGAGACAGAGAAAGACCCTGTCTCAAAAACAAACAAAAAGTACTTGTTCAATGAGTAAACGAATGAGGTGAGGTAGCAGCAAAGAGTTAATGGGAAGATACCAAGTTTTTGTCTTGTTGTGGAGGTGACTAGAAGAGCTTGGTACATTGTTAGAAAAAAATAAGGTTAATGTTACAAGAATAAAAATACTACAAGAAAAAAAGCCATCAAGAGCTTCTGAAACAGGAGAGGAAAACGAAGAGGATATTTTTAGAAATATTAGTTTAACAGAACGCGGAGAAGAAAAAAGAAAAGAAAAATAAAATGCTGGTAAAGAGAAACCAGATGGTAGAAATAAATTCAAATGCAACAGTAATGGTAATAGATATAAATTGAATCAACCTACCTATTAAAGGACAGAGACCATCAAATTGGATTAAAACAAATGAACAACAACAATAACAAACCAAATCTAGAAAATTTCTAAAAACAAATTTGCCAGTGAAAGGTTAAAAAGGAAAGTTTGGGAAATGATATTCAAGGCCATGATATTAATCAAAGGAAGCTTTTATAATATTAATAATAAAATAGAATTTGATCAAAAAAGGTTACTAAGGATAAAAAAAGGCCCTTCATTATGCTAAAAACAATGCATGCCACCAGCATAATCGTGTATGCACCTAACACACAACTCTGAAATATATCAGGTAAAAACTAAAAGAATTAGAAGTTAACCAAACCAGGGTGGAAGATTTTAACACATCACTATCAGAAATTGCCAGATCAATGAAACAATCATTAGAAAGTCTATGGAATATTTGTTTAACATGATAAAAAACTTGACATGAGAGATATAGGTAGAGAACACTGTGTCCAACAGTAATAGATAATATGTACTCTTTTAAAGAACACCTAGAACATTAGGAAAAGGATTACAAATCAGGGCACAATTTTCCAACAAGTTTTTTTCTTTAACTGAGTTACTATTATGAAAAGCAATTAACTAAAAAAAAATCAAGTAAAATTTTTAATGTATTTAGAAATTGAAACATGCACTCCTAAAGAACTTATGTGTTAAGGATTACCTCATTAAAAAGTGGGCAAATGAAATAGACATTTTTTAAAAGAAAACATGCACGTGGTCAAAAAAAAAAGTGAGAAAATGCCCAACCTGCCATTTGACCCTGCAATTCCTTTGTTGGGTATATTCCCAGAGGACCAAAAATCGCATTACAACAAAGACATTTGTATCAGAATGTTTATTGCAGCCCAATTCATAATTGCCAGGTCATGGAAAAAGCCCAAGTGCCCATCGATCCATGAATGGATCAATAAACTGTGGTATATGTACACCATGGAGTACTATGCAGCCTTTAAGAAGGATGGAGAATTTACTTCCTTCATGTTCACATGGATGGAGCTGGAGAATGTTCTTCTGAGCAAAGTATCACGCGAATGGAGAAAAAAGTATCCAATGTACACACCCCTATTATGAGACTAATTTAAACCTTTTATATGAAAGCTATAACCAAATAGCCTAAGAACATGTAGGGGGGGAGGGAGAAGGGAGGGGGG
>CAUYTI010114508.1:0-40574 GCA_963575145.1 Galago senegalensis | reverse complement strand
GGGACCACAGGCGCCCGCCACAACACCTGGCCATTTTTTGGTTGCAGCCATCATTGTTGTTTGGCGGGCCCGGGCTGGGGATTCGAACCTGCCACCTTAGGTGTATGTGGCTGGCGCCTTAGCCACTTGAGCCACAGGCGCCTAGCCTATAAGCGCTCTTTTACAGTCTGTTGCCCAGGCGAGGCTAGAGTTTATAATACTGATTTTAGATATATACTACCAACTTAAAAAAAAATTGTCAAACATTAAGTGGATAACATAAATAACATACTTTTATGAAAGAAGTATTCTAAAACAAAGAAATTTATGTGAAGCATAGCAGTGTTTTAGTTTTTGCCGTTCTCTTTAGAGTACTGCCTAATAGCTTGATTTGTATACCGCTTCTGTTTTCAATCTATTGTGATGTTGTTTTGGTTGAAATACACATATTTGAAGAAAACCCGACTGCACACAGATACAGAGTTGAGAAAGGGTGAAATACACCATTAGTCTTTTCAGGTAATTATGAAGATTTTTTGTTGTACCAAATTCAACAAGTGGCAAATTTTTTTTTGAGACAGTCTCTCTGTGTCGCCCTTCTTGCCTCAGCCTCCCAAGTAGCTGGGACTACAGGTGCTTGCCACAATGCCCAGCTATTTTTTGTTGCAGTTGTCATTGTTATTTAGCGGGCCCAGGCCAGGTTTGAACCCACCAGCCTTGGTATATGTGGCTGGCGCCATAACCACTGTGCTACTGGAGCTGAGCCAAGTGGCAGATTCTTTTTTTTTTTTTTGGTAGAGACCAAGTGTTACTTTATCGCCCTTGGTAGAGTGCCATAGTGTGGCGTCACACTGCTCACAGCAACTTCCAGCTCCTGGCTTAAGTGATTCTGTTGCTTCAGCCTCCCGAGTAGCTGGGACTACAGGCGCACGCCACAACACCCAGGTATTTTTTTTGTTGCAGTTCGGCGGGGCCAGGTTTGAACCCACCACACTCAGTCTGTGGGGCTGGCACCCTACCCAGTGAGCCACAGGCGCCGCCATAAGTGGCAGATTCTTTTTTTTTTTTGAGACAGAGCCTCAAGTTGTCCTCCTGGGTAGAGTGCTGTGGCTTCACAGCTCACAGCAACCTCCAACTCCTGGGCTCAAGCGAGTCTCCTGCCTCCGCCTCCCAAGTAGCTGGGACCACAGGCGCCCACCACAATGCCCGGCCATTTTTTGGTTGCAGCTGTCATTGTTTGGCGGGTCCAGGATGGGGACTCGAACCCGCCGCCTTAGGTGTACGTGGCTGGAGCTTTAGCCCGTTGAGCTATAGGCGCGGAGCCAAGTGGCAGATTCTTAAAGGTCAGTTACACTGTTGAATCTGACACTAAATCAGCGATGTTTTTTAACTCTAACTAAAATCTGCTGTTCTGTCTTACACTTTGAATAAATCTTTGACCTGTGTGTGATTTTGTAACATTATGCAGATCTTTGAAATGTCGGCGCATTCAGTTACACAATACAGTATTAAACAAATTACATTTATTAGTATGACCATCAGTCTCACCAAAAAAATTTTAAGATTGGGAAGTGGTCAGTTTCTTGGTGACAGATTTAAGTTTTCCAAAATATGAACTTTCTTTTGAAAGCTCAGATTTTGTCATTGGCAGTAGATACTGTTCATTTTCCTTGAAGTGACAGGCTCACTTTCTTCATTTTCTACAGAAAATGTCTGTTGCATACCAAAGTCTGAATGACTATAAGTTGCCTGCCAGTTGTTCTTTGCAGCAAAAATTGTATTCTATGGCAAAAGCTAAAAACTCAAGCAATTACATAAATGCTTTGTGTCCAGATAGGCATTGTGTGTCTGTGTGCAGCAGAAGTGTTTTGTGTGTGCCTCCCCCTTTGTCACACAGAAGAGAAAAAGACCCAAGTTCTCAAGAGGTGAGATTTAATAAAATTAATAGCTCTTATTATTTTATCAAGGACACTGTTAAGTAAAACTGGCTTTTTAAAATGATAGGCACTGAAGACTATACAAGCACTTTTCATTAGCTGTCAGAGTGATACATCGACATCACGCACCATCTATCCCCTGGAGTCACTGTTGCATACCAGAAAATGAAAGAGAAAAAGGCACGTCACATCTTTGTATTGCCAAAAATAGTTATAACATGGTGTATCCCCTAAAGGGATCACCGGACCACCATTTCTGCATCACACTTTGGAAACTGCTGGTATAAACTACTGTCGTGCTAACATCTTTTTAGAGCAGTCTGACACCCATATCTACATCAATAAAGTAATGTTTCCATCTTAACTGGTTAATTTGTCAAGGAGAAGGGACTATGCTAGTGTGTGGTTTTGAGCCATTTGACCCAGAGACCACACTGGGTGGAAAGTCCCATAGCCTTGGAGGGTAGTAGCTGAGAGGCAGACAGAAGGGAGGAGTCATTAAAGCACTTTACAGCTTCCCCCCAAATGAACATTTGTTCTTTCTTTCTCCTTCTTTTTCCATAAAAAGCACTGTGCCCACATATATGCACATACACCTGTTTATACATGTATTTATATTTTTATTCAAAATCAGGGGTACTGAATCTTTTTTTCCCCTTGAATTACAAGAGAGAAGAGAGGTTAACATACCTGAGAGGAGAACAGAGTGCTCATGGCTGTTGGTTGTTCTATCCAGCTAAGGAGGCTGTTGACCACCCCACCTCCTAAAATCTGAGGGATAACAAGACAAATGAGGTTAGAAAGGAGAAATGGAGAAAGACAATGGCATGGATTAGGTGTTGGTGATCATGGGAATAGCTTTAGGCAGAACTGGGCTGTGGATAGAGTGGACGTGCATGTTGGAGAGCGTAGAGGAAGATTCCAGGACGAAGTGGGTTCCCCTGTGTGCTAGATGCCAAATAATGAGTTGGGGTAAGTATAGCAGTGGGTGCAACAGGGATCATGTAGATGAACATGAATGATTTCCATCAAGATACAGTGAACAAAACTTAAAAATAACTGTACTAGATAGTTGGACTTGTAACGTTTACCAATATTCCAATTCTATTATTACTACTGTTATTTATTTACTTATTTACGACAGGATGGTCTCACTGTGTTGCCCAAGCTGGAGTGCAGTGGTGTGATCATAGCTTGCTGTAACTTTGAATTTGTGGGCTCAAGAAATCCTTCTGCCTAAGCTTCCCGAGCAACTGGGACAACAGGCACACACCACAATGCTTGGCTAATTAAAAATTTTTTTTCTTGTACAGACTGTATCTCATTATGTTGCTCAGGTTAGTCTTGAACTCCTGCGCTTCAACCACCTTGGTCTTATACAGTGTTTGGATTACAAGCATCAGCCATTGTGTGCAGCCCCAGTTCTCTTGTTAACTCATATATTCAGTTATAGTAGGGAAAAATATCAATGCTACTGTTTTTATTTGTTTTATTTTGTTTTTTTGAGACAGAGCCTCAAGCTTTCCCCCTGGGTAGAGTGCTATAGCATCACAGCTCACAGCAACCTCCAACTCCTGGGCTCAAGCGAGTCTTCTGCCTCCACCTCCCAAGTAGCTGAGACCACAGGTGCCCAGCACAATGCCCGGCTATTTTTTGGTTGTAGCTGTCATTGTTGTTTGGCAGGCCCGGGCTGGATTCGAACCCGCCACCTTAGGTGTATGTGGCTGGCGCCTTAGCCACTTGAGCCATAGGCATCGAGTCAATGCTACTGTTTTTAGACCTCTAGACTACTGGTAGTATCTCTAATAAAGATCTTGATTTGGAGCAGTTATTCATATTACTTCTGCCACAGATTTCCATTGGAAATGAAAGACTAATTGCGTTTTTATTTTAATGAAAAAGATATATGTATGTGTATGTGTCTGTAAGCAAAATATGCTCAGTACAATATTCTGAAGAAGTGCCCTCCATCCCAATAGAGAAGGTATTTTTAAACATTACTATAAAAAACCGGTAGAAAATCCCCTTGTGCTTGTTGGGCGTTTGTTCTTTTTTTTTTTTTTTGAAGGTAGGGTCTCACCCTATCATCCTGGGTAAGTGCTATAGCATCATAGCTCACACCAACCTCAAGTTTGAGGGCAGGGGTCCTCAAACTTTTTAAACAGGGGGCCAGTTCACTGTCCCTCAGACTGTTGGAGGGCCGGACTGTGGGCCCTGGGACGAGTCAGCTGCTAAGCAGGAAAGGCAGCAGCGGCAAAAACACCTGGCAGGCGGGATAAATGTCCTAGGTGGGCCGCAGGTGGCCTGTGGGCCGTAGTTTGAGGACGCCTGCTCTAGGACTCAAGTGATCCGCTTGTCTCAGCTTTCCAAGTAGCTGAGACTACAAGCATATGCTACCACACCTGCCTAATTTTTCTATTTTTAGTAGAGACTGGTCTTGCTCAGGCTGGTCTTGAACTCCTGAGTTCATGCACCTGCCTTGGCCTGCCAGAGCGCTGGGATTACAGGCATGAGCTGTTACACCCAGCCCTGCTCTTATTTATTAATATTGTTCATGCTATGTTTTTGATTCAGATAAAGGATAGCTAAAGGAAATTGATTTCCTTTGTGAGTGGTAGCAAATAAATTTTACTTAAATGAAGCAGAATCTTTGAGGTTTTAAGTACCTTAAAATGATAGTCTGCTTCTGTTTCAAAGCAAGTGATGATCTTGCTGCGTATGGAATCTTACTAAGGTTTGTGAATTTGGATATACAATGAGTTGAAAATCATATTACTGCCTATAACAAATCCTGAAACTACACAGATTACAAATGAGTCTATTAAAATAAGTTAGTCCATGGCTCAGCAGCTAGGGCACTGGCCACATATACCAGAGTTGTAGGGTTTGAATCCATGCAGGGACTGCCAAACAACAATGACAACTACAACCAAAAAATAGCCGGGCATTGTGGTAGGTGCCTGTAGTTCCAGCTACTTGGGAGGCTGAGGCAAGAGAATCACATAAGCCCAAGACTTTGAGGTTGCTGTGAAGTGTGACGCCACAGTACTCTATACAGGGAGACAGTATGAGACTCTGTCTCAAAAAAAAAAAAAGGTTAGTCTGAAAAGTGTCAGTCCTATACTCAATAAAAATCTTTTTTTAAAAAAAGAGGTCTTACTTTGTTACCCAGGCTGGAGTACATTGCAGGATTATAGCTCCCTGCCACCTCCAACCCCTGACTCAAGTGGTCCTTCTACCTCAGCCTCCCGAGTTAACTGGGAGTACAGGCACATGCCGCTATGTCTGGCTAATTCTTAGTTTTTTTGTAGAAGTGGCTTCTTGCTTTGTTGCCTAGGCTAGTGTTGAACTTCTGGGCTCAGGCTGTCCTTCTATCTCAGCCTCATGAGGTGCTGGGATTGTAGGAGTGATCTACCATACCACACCTTGACCCCAACAAAAATCTTATAGAAGGATTCCACTGCACTTTATTTTTGGTATATACTGGAGGTAAATGTTGTTAAATTTTTTATTTTAAGGGCTAGAAAGCATCACAATTTAGGGTGTATGTTTGAGTATACTTGTGTACATTCATTTTTAACAGCTACTTTAATAGGGTCAGCGTCTAATTTTGTTATCACAATATATCGAAATAATCAGTTAGAAACCTTTTCCTTCTGCTGAAAACCTCTTAAGAATGTAATTAGTCTGGACACATTGGCTCACTCCTGTAATCCCAGCTCTTTGGGTGGCAGAAGTGGGAAGATTGCTTGAGGCCAGAAATTTGAAAAAAGCATGGGTAGCAAGACCCCATCTCTAAAAAAAAAATTAGGTGGATGTGGTGGCACACAGCTGTAGTGACAGCTGCTTGGGAGGCTGACACAGGATTGTTTGAACTCAAGGGTTTGTTGATACAGCCTAAGCAATAGACTGAAACCCTGTCTCTGAGAAACAATATAATTAAAGCAATTACTATATTTTCATTTTTCATTCTGTGAATGACTCAGAGCTTTGTTAATGTAAATATTTGAGAAGATTGATTTTATAGCTTCTTGGTGTTATGAACAACAGTAAAAATCATGTACAATGGAAAACCCCTTCTTGTCTTGTCCTCCCAGCAGTCCCAACTGAAGGACAAACTTGAGTGATTTTTGTCATAAATCAATGGTTTGTATGCTTCTAGATATTGTCAGAGGCTGTCTCATAGAATATAATTAATGTGATGTTATTTTAAAAAAAATAATATATTTTGGGGAGAATTTCCAAGTACTAAGTGTTGGGCAGTATGGTATTCACTGGACAGGAAAAAATAGTTTTATAGAAATTTTTAATAAAAATTGTTGTGAATCAGTGGAGATTTTAATTAGAGAAATGACCTTAATTCGTTCATTAAAATAAGCACATTGACTTTTGAGTCTACTAGACATTTTTCTGGACAAAAGACCCATTCTTTTGCTAATGGTGTTCTTGTCATCAGTATGAACCTTCATGAACAGTATGTATAATACTTAGTGATGTCTACAAGTGACAAATTAGAAGGAACGCCAAGAAGATGCATGTGGCCTTGGTCATCAAGGAGTTTATACTTGTTTGTGGCATTTCTTTATTAATTATCTACACTTTATAGTTTTAATAAAACACTATCAAAGACTCCTTATTTTTTTGCCCTAGGTATCCTTCAACTGGGGGTCTAGAACCCACTCCACTTTTCTAGGCCGAGGGATAAAGTCATGATTAGAATTGGACAGTCAACCTGAAGTCTTCTCTGGACTATTTCCCCTTCGGTCCTAGAACGGCAGACCTACTCTGCTTGCTCTGAGAGCAGTGTGTCAGCTGGCTGCTGCTGGAGGATAGTCTGGGGGAAGGGAGATAATGTCCTAGAACAGTTCTTGGACCTTAAGGGTGTGAAACATTGAGAGGGACCCAATGAGAAAAAGCAAGAGATCTATTGCCATTTTCTTTTTTATTTAATTGTTTAAAAAACTCCAATTTACTATCTAAAAAACTCCAATTTACTATCTTAATTATCTTTAAATGCATAGTTGAGTAGTATTAAATATATCCACATCAGGCGGCATCTGTGGCTCAGTGAGTAGGGCATTGGCCCTATATACTGAGGGTGGCGGGTTCAAGCCCAGCCCCAGCCAAACTGCAACAACAACAACAGCAACAACAACAAAAATAGCTGGGCATTGTGGCGGGCACCTGTAGTCCCAGATACTTGGGAGGCTGAGGCAAGAGAATCGCCTAAGCCCAAGTGCTGGAGGTTGCTATGAGCTGTGACACCACAGCACTCTACCAAGGGCGACAAAAGTGAGACTCTGTCTCTTTAAAAAAAAAAAAAGTGAGGAACACAAAGATTAAGCTAATAAGCAATAATACACTCCAAGAGGGCAGGAGTGGGCATACATTCAGACTAATGGCGGCCTTGGGGTCTCTGTGTCACCCCTTTCTCTCCCATCAGTCTCTCCTCTGTCTAGAGATAGTTACTCAAAAGCTCCAAGCAAGAAGACCACCCTGTCCCACAGAATGGAGACCTGCCCCCCACCCCCAAGATTCTGTGTCCCTAAACTTAAATAAATAAATCCACATTGTTGTGAAATAGATTTCCATAATTTTTTGATTTTGCAAATCTGAAACTATAGCTGTTAAACAACAACCCTTTTCTCTCTCCCACCAGGCTCTGGTAACTACCATTCTGTATGTTGTTTCTATGAATTTGGCTACTTTAGATACTTTAAGTGGAATTATATAGTATTTTCTTTTTGAGACTGGCTTATTTCACTTAGCATGGTATCTTTAGGGTTCATCCATGGACATGTGATGCATGGGATTTCCTTTTTAAGGCTGGATAACATTCTGTATATATATTTACTTATAAATGTGTATATGTATATATGTATACACACCACATTTTGTTTATCCATTCATCTGCGGATGAAAATTTGGGCAGTTTCCACCTCTTGGCTATTGTTAATAATACCGCTATGAACATGGATATGCAAATATCCTCCCCGCCTTTTTTTGAGACAGTCTCACGTGCACAAGGTTTCGTTTCTCTACTTCCTTACCAACACTTGTTATTTTATTTCATTTTTATGGTAGATATCCTAATGATATCTCATTGAGTTTGCATTTCTCTGATGATTAGATGTTCAGCGTCTTTCCATATAGTCAGCCATTGGTCTATCATCTGTGGAGAAATGTCTGTTGAAGTCCTTTGCCCATCTTTTTAATGAGGTTTGATTTTTTTTTTGTTGTCAAATTGTGGGATGTCTCTTTCTTTTTACAATGTGAATCAGTGTATAGAACTAGTTACGGATCAGTAGTGATAAATAGTGTAGGGACAAAAAAATGGAGTGAGGGGAATATAGCGGCTGTCATCTCTGCCTCTCCCATCACTGGCCATTACCAACCAGTACAGCCTGCTGAGTTGAGGATTTCTCAATCCTTAGGAGAGATTTGTAGAGCTCAGATTCAGTCTCCTTTTCCTCCCCTTCTTCCTGTCTATAAACCAGGGCAATCACTAAGTGATATCTGAGATTTCTTCCAGCTTTAAAATTCTGAATTTTGAAAGTAATTGCCATTTACCAACAGAACCTCTTGTGCTTAAAATTTTCTTACAATCTCAGTTTTGACTCCTAGACTGAAATCTTTGCCATCCTGTGGCTAGTAGGTAACTTATTAGGTCGTTAGTTTCTTAATTTCTTTTTTTGTTTGTTTTGGAGAAAAGGTTTCGCTCTGTTGCCTGAGATAGATTCAGTAGGTCACAGTGGTCTCGTCACTCAAAACCTTGCACTCTTGAGCTCAAGTGATCCTCCTGTCTCAGCCTCCTGAGTAGCTGGGACTTTAGATACATAGCACGTGGCTAATTTATTTATTTATTTTTTGAGACAGAGTCTTTGATGCCTCCAGTAGAGTACTCTGGTGTCATAGCTCACAGCAACCTCTAACACTTGGGCTCAAGTGATTTTCTTGCCTCAGCCTCCCAAGTAAGCTGGGATTATAGGCACCTGCCACAACACCTGGCTATTTTTAGAGATGGGGTATGGCTCTAGCTTAGGCTGGTCTCAAATTTGTAAGCTCAAGCGATCTGCCCACCTTGGCCTTCCAAAGTGCTGGGATTATAGGCATGAGCCACCATGCTTGATAGTTTGCTAACTTTTAATTTTATGCATTTTCCTAGTTACAGAGTTACATCGAAATCCTGGCATTAAAGATTAATTCTTTTTTTCTCTTCTCTGTTTGTTTATTTTTTCGAGACAGGTACTCACTCTTGTTCCCAGGCTAGAGTGCAGTGGTGTCATCATAGCTCACAGAAACCTTAAATTCCTGAGCTTAAGCAATTCTCCTGGTTTAGTCTCCTGAGTAGCTGGGACTACAGGAATACTCCACTGTGCCTGGCTAATGTTTCAATTTTTAGTAGAGACAGGTCTCACTTCTGCTCAGGCTAGTCTTGAACTACTGACTCCAACAGTCCTGATCCTCCTGCCTGACCCCAATGATCCTCCTGCCCAGAGTGTTAGGATTACAGGTGTGAACCACCACACCGGGCCTCTGGCTGATTTTTCTGTTTTTTTGTAGAGATGGGTCTTGCTCTTGCTCAGGGTGGTCTCAAACTCTTATCTGAGGCAGTTCTCCTACCTAGACCTCCCAAAGTGTTGGGATTATAGGCATGAGCCATTGTGGCTAGCCAAGGTTAATTCTTTAACTGCTGCTATGTATAAGTCTTATAGTAGGTATGTCATACATTGGTGGAGCTTGTACTTTACCCTGGGGATACGCAAGTTGTTTTTTTTTTTTTAATGCCTACTCACAGTCATGAGGAAGTAGAAGCTGCTTTGTTGTTTTAAATACATAGAGCGAAAGGAATAACCAATCCAAATTCAGTGAAATTTTATTTCTGTAAGGAGAGCTGTATTTTAAAGTGTTAAATGCCAGGTTTAAGGAAATAGTACTCATTTATTCCTTGTTCATGGCTCTCATGTAATTATATGAAAATAAGAGGAAGGAGTAATGCGATTATGGTTGAGGTTGAAGGGTACTATGTATCCTGCTATAGTCTTAGAAAATAATTTGTAGGTTTCAAGTACTTGATATTTTAAATTTTTTACATCTTACAGATAGTATCTGACAGATCACCAGTTGTGAGGGAGTTTGTTTTAGTTTTATGAAGTAACATGTTATTGCCCTATGGTGCTGTGACTTAAAATGCTTTCATGCTAACAGTACTCTGGGAAGAATAAAATAAATTAGAAAAATTCAGTAAGCCAAATAGGAATGGGTGAGGAATATGTATGGTGGTGTAGAATTTGTGAATTATTAGTAGTGTTTGTGAAAGAACCCAAGATATCTGTCTGGCACTGTCTTTGTGCCGGACCACCTGTGACCATTTATATTGCTTTCTGGCATCTTGTCAGGTCTTGATTGGACCGCTAACCCCTTTTCCCAAAATACTTAACACAGCTGGGTGCATGAATAGAGGAGGTAACGCAAGGGACTGAAACATCTTCAGGGAACTGCATTATAGAAAGTTACCGTAATGTTCAGGGCTACCCTAGATTCATTTTTTGGGATGGGGAGGGGGAGCTGTCAATAAGAAATTTGCCTCTTTAAAAAAAAGATCCAAATGCTGGCATTGTTCAGAAAAATTTAATAGGTTATTAAGTTGAATGGCTGAAACTTGTTCATGGAAACATTTTGACTTCCTGGTGCAAATTAGCAATGCTTTATGTCTCTGCATTTATATTAGAAATGTGTACAGATGAATGTGGAAAAACTGCCAGTATCTGATTTCTATCCTGTTTTTCTACTCATGATCATTTGCTTTGGTACCTTCTGACTTGCGGGGAGGGGGCCTGATATCTAACCTACTAATAACAGGAAGAAGAATTTTTTTTTTTTTTTTTGAGAATGAAACATTTCCTATTTTAGGAGATGTTGATAAACACGTTCTTGACGTGTGCGGTGTGCTAGCTTGCTGGATGGCTTCCGGTATCACTGTTAACACATCTGGCATGCATAGCACACAGGTTGGTGTTAGATAGGCCTCACCGCCAGGAAAACGCACCGATACCTGTGCTCTGGAAGCACAGATCTGTTTTGAAGTCCTGAGGAGTCTCTTGGGCCAGATGCTGGAAGGCAGGTTTGTGAATCAGAAAAGTTCAGCGGACTTCTGATGATGTCTGATTTCACAGAGTGCCATAGTGCCAGATCTGTAATGGCGAGGTTTCTTCACCTGTCCAGTAGAGGGCACACTCTTGAGAGCAGCTCTGATAGTCAGATGCTTCCTGGACACTTTCCCACCTGAGGGTTTGTGGCCTTGTGCTTTGTAGGAGCTGTGGTTGGGAACCTTTACTTACCCTCCTCTTCAGCTGGAGCTAGGGAGCTAGAGGTGGCATTAAAGTGCCTGCTTGATGGTGGCCCATTCATTCTTAACTTGGGTTATACAGTTAACTCAAGCATTGAAAATACATTTGGTAGTGCTGTAACAATTTTATTGCAAAAGATTATCTAGGTCCTTTATGATTACTCGTCACCCTCCATCTCTGATTACAGGTTGGCCATTTAATTGTGAAAAAACACAACAACCAGAACATAAAGTAAAAAGATAAAACTAACCCACAGGTGATAAAAAACAAAAACTGAAGTTATAGGACTCTGAAATTTCAAAATGAACTGTATAGATTAATAGAACAGAATAAAGTCCAAGTATAGACTCAAAAAAATAGCTCAATTGACCCCACCTTTCTTAAAATGACAGCCTTATCAAGATATAATTCATACGCTATAAAAATTTACTCTTTTAAAGAAATGGAGATATAATTTACAACATAAAATTCATCCTTTTAAAATGTTCAGTTAAATGTTGTTCAGCATAGTCTGAGTTACCAGACTGTGGTAACTAACAGTAACTGTTACCACTATCTGATTTCAAAATAGTCACCTCAAAACAAACCCTAAATACATTAGCAATCATACCCCATTCCCTACTCCTCCCAGCCCCTGGCAGCCACTAATTTATTTTCTTTCATGCATTTGCCTGTTCTGGGCATTTCATATAAACGAATTCATATAATATGTGGCCTTTTTTGTCTAGCTTCTGTTCACTTAGCATAATGTTTTCGCTAATGTTTCAGCAGGTATCAATAGTCATTCCTTTTTGTGGCTGAGTAATATTCTATTGCATGGATATACCACATCTTGTTTATCCATTTATGAATTGGTAGGGTTTTTTGCCATTTATAAATCTGCTGTGAACAGGTTCTTATGTGTGCGTTTTCAGTGATCTTGTATTTATGTTCTGATCTATGCCTTATATCTCTTTCTGCAACCTGCAGAACTTTATTCACCATTGTTTCCTGCTAGTGTTTGTGTTGGATTCCACAGTCAGAGAGAACAGTTGTCAGGAAGACACAGACCAGGCAGTTTGTCACTCTGAGGTGGTCTTTTGACTAAAAAGCTCGAGGATCGTGGTTCTAAAGAGCTAACTTCTACCGTCTATGACTATTAAAGTTTGACCAACTCCTAAGAATTTATACCATTTACCTACTTTACTGGGCCTTCCCATAAAATGGAGTGATTTTGATGAGGTCTCTTTATTTTTCCTGCTTTTGCTGTATGGGAGATGCTGTTAGGTAGAAATAATGTCAGTGTCATGTCATCTTGTCAAAGAACTATCAGAGTATAAGGCCTGTACTTCTCTTCTGTGTTTGTATTTGTGTGGGGAGAGGGGATGCTATGTACCTGAGGATGGAGGGGAGATGGATTGTCTTCCCCTCCCCTCTTCCCTCTGCTAAGTCGCCACAATGAGAATCAGCAGCCTGTCTGCCTCCTGAAGATGAATCTATGCTGAGGGGTTCCTGGAAGGAAGCAGCCAGCCTTCAGGGACCATCTGAAAGGAAGTTGCCTCCAAAATTAGTAGAAATTTGCTGGCCAGTGATATCCCCACTCCCTCCAGACTTCCCTTGGCCAGAGGTTATTTGTGAATACAAAGAAATTGTGTAGTGCCTAAGGAGTTGGGTAGGAGAGCATCCAGGGTAAATATATGTTGGTGAGATTTATCACCTCCTGTTGCTGCCTTCCACACACTTCCACTGAAAATTCCTTCCCTCTACTCTTGCAGCAAGTCAAGCTGAGCCTTGTAGATATCTATACACAAATTTTATTTCTCTTTTGAACTTATCTTAAAGTTGTGTCCTCCAAAGGTACCTGAGCAAAAGGCCTTATACAACATAGATGTTCAAAAACTATCGTACATGTATAAGTGAATGAACCACAAATTGGACCCACTATGCAAGGGGGATAACTACATGAGCTTTATCTAACCTAGTGTTTTTTGTAATAAGGTATGTTCTGAATACAAACTCCTCACTCTAGTTGAATACCATCTTTTTTTTTTTTTTAAATAACTCCTGGTCCTACCTTGAGAAGGGTGGGGATACCCTTCATTTAATGTAACATAGATTGTGTGGCTGGAGTTCCACATCCTGGTGTCCATCCTCATTTTACCTCAATGAAGTGTTACAGGATTGGATAGTTGGAGGAATTCCAAAGATTTGTATGGCTTTGTAATGGTAATTTGCTCTTAGTAATGAGAAATTCTGGGTGAGTAGATATTTATTTAACTTGTATTCATAAGCATTTGAACATTGAGATCTATCTCCTCCCAACCTTTTCTTGTTACAACTATACATCTGTAACTAAAAAATAATGGAGAAAGATTGGAAACCAGGTCGCTTCAATCATAACCTCTATTTTATTGAACCATAGCTGGGTTCTGTGTCCCAGCATATCCTTGTGTTCTTTTGTTGGGTATCATAAGTGAATTGTTGTTCTCCTTTCTTATTACTGGAACTATAGAGGCTGTGACCTTGGAGAACTTGATCTGTTACCTAATATTATATTTGGAACGCCAGGCTTCTGGTATTTATATAGAACACCTCAAGTAATAATTGTGTATCCTCAGGTTTCTCTTTTGCTCTCTTATATTCTACCTGCCAAGTAGCTTGTCCTTTGTGCCTTCCTTGGGAGGAAGAAGCCACCTCCACCTGTTTGTGTCAAAAACCCTGATGCCAGGGTTCCATTCCTTAGAGATTCCAGTTGGTTGGTATGAGCATATTTAAGAACTCCTAGGTGATTTTAATGTGTGGCTAAGGTTCAGAACTACTATATTAACCAGTGTGTTCCTCCATTAATCCTATACCAAATTATTCCCTTTTTCATGAATGTGACAATTTACAAAATACTATTTTTTTTTTTATATATACACTTCAGTTATCTCATTGTGACCCAATGAAGTAGACAAGCTTTGGCTTCCTGGGTACCTCATTCTCATCCACACTGTTGCTGTGTGGGGGCTGTGGCCTCACCGTTCTGTTCTCTGCTTCATACCTGGTGTTTCATCTGTAACTTTGCAGCACACTGGCCTTTTTTCTTTGGAGACACAGTCTCACTTTCATACCCTGGGTAGAGTGTCGCAGCGTCACAGCTCACAGCAAAACCTCAAATTCTTGGGCTCACGTGATTGTCTTTGCCTCAGCCTCCTGAGTAGCCCGCCACAACGCCCAGCTATTTTTAGAGATGGGGCCTCACTCTTGATCAGGCTGCTGTTGTACTCCTGAGCTCAAGCAGTCCACTCACTGCGGCCTCTCAGAGTGCTAGGATTGTAGGTGTGAGCGACCTTGCCCGCTCCACACTGGCATTTTGCTGAGGCCAGTTTTCGTTAGAGCCACCACACATATCAGGTATTTAAAAGGGTACATTATTTCTCATCTTTTGAAAGCTATTGCTTTCTGTGTTTTTCAGGAGCCTGTTAACATGTGTAGAATGTTTGTTAAGTCTGACAAGTTGTGGAAAGCACACTTCCCCAGAAGCTCTTTTCTCCTTTCCACCACTGATGAATTGTGTGACTTTGCGTAAATACTTACCATTTTGTAAAGGGGACAGAATTATCCTACTGGAACGATAATGTTCCCAGCTATGAGATTTCTTGTGTCACTGGCAGACTTATCATTATTTTCAATTTAAACCCAACTTTTGTGCCGTTATGTCCTCCATATAGCAAGAGATTAAAAACCAGTACATTTTGACAACTCGTTAGAAGTGAACTTTGAGAGAAGGACCAAAACTGTCTTTAGGATAGTATTTCCCAAACTTTCCTGATCTTATGTCTCTCTTGGATGTTAGTTAAAAAAATAATCAATCTCTGCAGGTGAGGCTTGGGTGGCCATTTTTATCAAGCTCCTGAATGATTCTCATGACCAGACAGAAGTGGGAAATTGCATGATAGGAAACTGAACATAGTTGGTGTTTGATAAAGGAACACATGTATATCCCACTATTTATTGATGAGACAGGGCCTTATTCTTTCACCCTGGCTGAAGTGCATTGGCATGATCATAACTCACTGCAGTCTCAAACTCCTGGACTCTAGCAATCCTCCTGCCTCACCCTCCCAAGTAGGAGAACTGTAGACACCCACTGCCATGCTCAGCTGATTTTTAAATTTAGTCTTAATTTTTGTAGCGATGAGGGTCACACTGTCTATTGCTCAGGCTGGCCTTGGGATCTTCCCTCCTTTACCTCCCAAAGTACTGGGATTACAGGTGTGAACCACCATACCTGGCTCACTAACCCATTTAATTTTTCTTCCTAGAGTTTTGCAGAGTAGCTGAGATCTACACCCCCGAATTAGCAGAACAAGCACTGTAAGAGAAAGATTGAACATTTGTTGAATCTTAGAGGGCTTTTCATTCTCTGATACTTTAGTGATACTTTTATGATGTTTAAATATGTTGATAGCAATGGTGATAGGGTTCATTTGAACCTGTTTCAGACTCTGCAGTGAAAGATCTAAAATGTAGTCCGCGGTATAAACTCTAAGACAGTAGAGCTTTGTGAGCATTATTCTTAGGGTCTGTACTATGGACTACATTTTAGATGAAATAGTGAAAAATAGACGTTTTGCTGTTTAAGCTGTTCAGTATCTTAATGGGAAGTTCTGTGGTTTGGTTTATACTAAATTTCACTGGAGGCAAGCTTGTTATATTTGTAATGGTTTCGCTTATAATTTAATTTTGAATATGTAATCTTTGATACTGAAGGTTACCTGTAGAGAAGGAACGTTATCTTGTACTTAACCACGTATATTTTTCAATCGCTTTGTATGGGATACATATGAATGTCTGTACCTTGTAGCGTGGCTGTCACAGGGATATGTAATTACATTTTAAAATGAAAAAAGAGTTTTTTCACCCTAAGAAGTCACTGGTGGATGAATCTTACGATACTCATTTTGGTTTCACTTCGACTTTCATGTCTTTCTTCCTCTGAACAGCATGACATGAGTGGTGACTAATTAAGAAAATACACGCTTTAGTTTTCTGTTGTGAACCTTGTGTGTGTCTGATAGAAAACTTAGAAATTGCAGAAAAATATATGGAAGAAAGTCATCCCTGATGCCGACATTCAGAGTCCACTTCAGTTTACATTCTGCTTTACTTTATTTCAGCCTTTTATTACGCCTAATTCTCCTGGTTTATAAACAGCACCCTGACTGGCAAAACTTGAACCTGTATACAGTGCTCATCTGGCTGTGCCTTTGCTCATCTGAAGCAGGGACAGAGTTCTGAGATACCCTCATATGCTGTATGGTTTAATAATTTAATAATGTAGTCTACATAAGGCATTTTCCCTTTGAGTCTGAGGGTGTATTCTGTGTCAGGCACGCTGCCTTGGATTTCGACCATCGCCAGTCTCTTGGCTCTTTCCTGTCCTGTCACATTTTATAGTCACCCTTCTAGGTTGAGTCCATCCTTAGACAACTAAAAAATTAGTCTCTTTCCATTTTCTCCTCATTTCAATCCATTGTAAATGGAGTTACCAGAGTGAAATTCTTTCAGTAATGTTCTCATGTTATTGTCATAAAGTTTATGAGGGCTTAAATGGCCTTGACTCTCAGGATACTTTGCCAGGGAGCCCCTACCAAGTTGTTTTGTTACTTGCTGATATAATCTGTGCTCTAGACTGGAAAATCTTTACATGATGTGCTTGTCCCTCTGCTTTTCTCATGCCTTCTCTTCACCTGGAATTCTTTTCCCTCTTCTCTGTCAGCTCACATTCCTGTTTTCCCTTAAAATTCTTTTTGGAAGTTACATTTTCTAGGGAGCCTTTCTCTTACACTTGCTGTTTATCCCACTAGCACATTATCTTTTTATATTTGTTCAAAATGTCATTTTTCAACTATTTACTCAACTTACAATCAAGAATTTGGCATCTTTCTGATATCCCCTGTATCGGCGTAGAGACCTAACTTAATTTAACTCAAAGCAGATACAGATGTTGGTGTTTTTTAGAGTGGGGAATGGAGCCTTTGGTAGGAAGGTGCTTGCTGCTTTAGCGGGCTGCCTGACTGATACCACACCCAGAGGTGGTAAGGGTCTTGTATAGTACCGTGCAAAGATGACAGAATAACCTCTGTAAAAAAAGGAAAAGAAAAGAAAAATAATAGCAAAGAGGAACACCACCATCTTAAACTTTCATTGTAGAGCAGGTGCTTTGTGGAAAATCCTTTTTTTCCCCACTGGAGGGGACTCACTGGTATTTATTTTATTCTGGGGAATATAGCCCATTACTGTTAATTTTGCTATTCAGATAGTATGGGAGCTTCTTTTTTCTTTTTTTAAAGAGTTACTGGGGGCTTATTTAATGTTTTCTGCTTTGGCTTTTCTCAGTTTTCTTTCCAGTTCCTTCTGGGTCGGGTTTGTGTTCAGTGGGGTGGAGAAGTGATGGCTTATTTGAGGCTGGGGAAGACGGGGCAGGCTCTTGACAAAGCCCATCTACAGAGATGGAGGTTCCTTTCTGTTTTAAGAATCCAAGCGCCAGATTATAAAATAATTCAAATCTTATTTTCTAAATAAAAATGTATTTAGTGTAAAAATTCTGAAAATTTCTGTCTTCCTGTGAGGCTCAGAGCTCTGACTTTTAGCATCGTAGATCATTAGGCTTATTTAAGGGATTATGTAAATGTAATATAACTAATAATCTTTATGTAGTATAACCAGCCGTGTATGAAATATCAAACTGGAAACATTTCACCACTCTCCTCCAAAATAAAACATTTTTAGAATAACAAAAGATTATTTTTTTTTTTTTTTTTTGAGACAGAGTCTCAAGCTGTCCCTCTGGGTAGAGTGCTATGGCATCACAGCTCACAGGAACCTCCAACTCCTGGGCTCAAGTGAGTCTCTTGCCTCAGCTTCCCAAGTAACTGGGACCACAGGCACCCACCATAACACCCAGCTATTTTTTGGTTGCAGCCGTCATTGTTGTTTGGTGGCCCAGGTTGGATTTGAACCCACCACCTTAGGTGTATGTGGCTGGCACCTTAGTCACTTGAGCCACAGGCGCTGAGTCAAATAAAAGATTTTAAAGTTGGTAAATGATAAAACATCTGAATCATTGGTGACTGCCCCAAACTAGTCTGGAACAGTTATAGTTACTTGTTATAATAGCAGTACATCAAGGGCCTTGGCAGTCCCCACCCCCTCCCCCCCAAAATAAAACCCCAGAAAATGAATTAATGATAAGGGCTTAATGTTAGGCAGGGAGAGGTTTGAGGAGAGAAAATGATGACTATAAGGAGGAGAGGGTGAGAGATGAGGAAACAGCAGAGCCTCTGAGGACAAAAGGAGGGACAGAAACTGCAGATAAGATATTGTGAGGGCAGCAAATTACAGGGAAGAGATAGGGGAGAAGGACAAAGTGAAGAAAGTAGCCAGGGATAAGGACAGAGAATATTCTGACTTCCATCGCTGTCTGCTCCACCCGCCTTTGGTCTCCTCGCTGTAACTCTCCCACCAGGCCTTGGCCTGTCATTGTCGGAAGCTTTGCCCTGTGGTGCAGCTTCCTGCTGCCATGAACTCCCAGGGCCCCAGGAGGGGAGATGTGAGGACAGACCCAGTACTTGAATTAGCAGGCCTGGGATCCTGAAGTGATGTGCAGTGATGCTGTTGCAGCACCTTCCTCTGTGACTTGACCTCCTTCCCCCTCAACCCCCAATTACCCGGTAGAGTGAGGAGGCCAGAGCAGGCTCCCATATGCTATGGGGATGGCAGAGAAGCAGAGTGGAAATAGTTGTTTGAGAGGAAATCCTCTGTCACAAAAGCAATGATCTGGAACAGTTCTCCTGCTGGTTGTGAATCTATTGCCCCGGAGTTACCCATTTTGTGTGTTGTAGGTTATAAACTCTTAACATTTTAAGGAGTCTGGGCTCTGGTTCTCTGTTCCTGCTAGGGGACTTTACTGAAAACTAAGACACGCAGAGATGTCTTTATATTCTGAGTGAAATAATCCTTAGATGTTAGTGGTCACCTAATTCCTCATTTTATAGCCAAGAAAAACACAGGTTTGGTTGAGGATACCAAGTGATACTGTATATGCCATTTTAACATTTTAGTAGAGGAGCTGAAATTAGGAACAGGGTCTCCTGAGCCCTACGTTAGCAATTTTTAAAAAACAATACCTAAACTCATAGGGCTAGATTTTTGCTTCAAGAAGCAAAGAAACTGAGCAGGCGTAGCTTGTAGGTGATTGGCCCAAAGACTGAGAGAAAGGTTGCTGTGGTGGAGTTTCTGTGATTGTAGAGTTTTGTATTTGTAGCTCCTGCTTTGACTGTTAGTAGAGCTGAGCAAGGGGCTGCAGCTACCCCTGGGCCTGGCTGGTGTCCCATTTTTGAGGCCCCAGAGTTATTTTTAGCCCCAGGGCCTTGGAAGCAGGTGTGGTGCCGGCTTGAAGGCCATGCCTGGAATGTGTTCAAGCCTTGTTGTGCATGTCTACTTAGGAGCCGAGAATAGTGACAAAACTACTACTGCATATAATTTGTTAGAGGAATTTGCACTTTTCAGTGAGAGGAATGAAAGTCATTGCACTTGTGGTACTTCAAGTAGGTTTATTTTGGAAACTTTTAAAATTAAAACACATTTTAAGAGTCTAATAGAATATATTAATTTGAAAAATTCGTTATAAACCCCTGTACACAAAAGAAGTCCTTTGTGTTAAATGAATCATATCCTAACTGATTTATTTTAAAAGTCCAGGCTTATAGTCATAAGTATGTGATTTAAAATATATTTATTTTTCTTCTTCCACCCCTCTCAAACATTATTGCAATTTAAAAGAATTCTTTATAAGTCCTTTTGTGATGCAACAACTCAACTTTTACCTTGAGGGTAAACATCAGTTTCCATATATTGTATTTGTTCATCTTCTTACCTTATACACCCAAACTTTTCTTAACAACAGGACCTGGCCTGAGTATCCCTTTACTGATATTTTGTGTAGTTTCTAAGGTTATGGCAAAGGATCTAATATCTTCAGTTACTTAAGTGCAGCTATCTTTTGCATTTTATATATATCCATCCTGTGTGTTTAATGTGTGTTTGTATGGGTCTTTGAGATGCTACTTTACATAACTTCTATGTGACTTGATTTTATTCAAGATATCAGGACCTTCCTTGGTTGTCAAGAAGTATACTTTGATACCATCATTTTTACATGTTGCATGATGGTGTGCTGCAGGCTTTGTTTTAATTTATAAGTTAGTCTCATTCTTATACTAGTAGGCCTTTCCTAATATTTTTAATGTGTGTTTAACTGAAAGGTGAAGTAGTTTCTTGTAAGTCAGTTTGAAATTATTCTTGGGAGCCATTTTGAAATTATCTTCCAGAAGATATAGTTCAGCATTCTACTTTTGTTTATTTTTGTGTTAGATAAATAGATAAAATTCAAGAGTACTGATGCTGTGAACTTGGGCTCAACTGCGGGCAGGTGGGAGGACCCATGCTGGTGATCTCTAATTGCATTGCATTGATTGCTCCTAGAGTCTTCAGATCCTCTTTGGAAAAACTAAATTAAAACCTTTCTCCCAATAAGTGTTATTCCAAATTGTCCAGACATTTACCTTGATTTTAATACCTTCAGTAATTTAGCTCTGTGTCAGGAAATTAAAACAAATCTTTCCTGTCGTGGAATTATGTTGTTGTGGGGTTGAGGTGGGCTAAGGAGTGTACAAATTGATAAAGTTGATAAACTTATGTTAGTGTTTCCAGTGTCTTGAGTATAATAATCTGACCTGTAAAGTCTTTGTGTTAAGTATTTGATTCACCTTGTGACATGGAGAACATCTTGAAAGCATTTTAATTTTTAATGTAAAGATCCTTTAAACTACTTGTTTGTTGCACAGATTTTTTTCTCAAACATACATCTTGCTTAAAAGGTCTTTGATATTTTACTACATTTTATGCTGTAAAGTCAGTATTCTCTTATTAGATATAACACATTTGTGGGTTTGCAAGAGTTGTACTGAATTAACATTAATAGTTACCTCTCTTGTTAGAGTTTTCCATTTCTTTGCCAAGAAATGTTGTAATAGGGTATCACAGCTTCTTTCTTTGTAGTTTTAAGGAAGAAATGGCATTAAACTTTCATTTTTCATGAAGGTAAAAGTTCCATTGCCCACCTTAAAAGCATAGGCGACAAAATCAAGAAGAGGCAAGTGGGATTAGATCAAATGAAAAGCTTCTGCACAGCAAAGGAAACAAAGTCAATAGAATGATGAGACAACCTACAGAATGGGAGAAAATATTTGCAAATTATACATTTGATAAAGGGATATCCAAAATAAAATATGTAAGGAACTCAATAGCAAGAAAACAGATAACCTGACTGAAAAAATGGACAAAAGACCTAAGAAGACATTTTGCAAAAGAAGACCTACAAATGGCCAACAGGTATATGAAAAGAGGCTCAACATCTCTAATCATCAGGGAGATGCAAATCTAAACCACAGTGAGATATCACCCCATTTCTGTAGAATGACTGTTATCAAAAAGGTAAAAAGATGAGCTGGTGGCTCATGCCTGTAATCCTATTTGTGGGAGACCGAGGCAGGAGGATCACTTGAGCTCAGGAGTTTGAGACCAGCTTGAGCCGGAGCAAAAGTGGGACCCTATCTCTACTATAAGTAGAAAAATTAGCTGGATGTTGTTGTTGTGGGCACCTGTAGTGCTAGCTACTTGGGAGGTTGAGGCAGGAAAATCCCATAAGCCCAGAAGTTTGAGTTTCCTGTGAGGTAGGCTGAGGCCATTGCACTCTATCCTAGGGCAAGAGTGAGACTCTGTCTCCAAAAAAAAAGAAAGAAAAAGAGATAATTGTTGATGAGGATGTGGAGAAAAGGGAATCCTTATTCACTGTTGGTAGGAATATACATTAGAATAGCCACTATCAGAAAACAGTGTGAAGGACCCTCAGAACATTAAAAGTAGAACTATCATATGATCTAGCACACCCACTACTGGGTGCATATTCAAGGAAAATCAGTATGAAATTTCATACTGAAATCAGTATGTCTAAGAAGTATTTATACTCCCATGTTTATTATAGCACTATTTACAATAGCAAAGACACAGATTCACCCCAAGTATTTACCCACAGATGAAGGGAGAAAAAAAATGTGGCATATAGATGCAGTGGGAAATGATTTAGCCTTAAAAATGAAGGCAGTCCTATCATTTACAATAACATGGATGGAACTAGAGGATATTACGTGAAATAAGCCAGGCACAGAAAGACAAATACTACATGATCTCATATGTGGAATCTAAAGAAATCAGTCTCATGGGCAGTGCCTGTGGCTCGGTCAATAGGGTGCTGGCCCCATATACCCAGAGTGGTGGGTTCAAACCCGGCCCCGGCCAAACTGCAACAACAAAAAATAGCCGGGCGTTGTGGTGGGCACCTGTAGTCCCAGCTACTTGGGAGGCTGAGGCAAGAGAATTGCCTAAGCCCAGGAATTGGAGGTTGCTCTGAGCTGTAATGCCACGGCACTCTACCGAGGGTGACAAAGCGAAACTCGGTCTCTAAAAATAAATAAATAAATAAAATCAATCTCAAAAAGAAAAAGAAACTGATCTCAAATAAGTAGAGAGTAGAATGGTGGTTATCAGGGGATGAGGTGGTTAGGGAGAAGAGGATGGTTGAGGAGTTGTTGGTTGCAAGACACGTAATTACAGTTAAACAGGAAGAATAAGTCCAAGTGACTTATTGGACAGCAGTGAGTACAGTTAATGAAGATATGTTGTATTAAAAAATGTCAAGGGAGTGGATAAGTTTCTTATCACAAAACTGATAACAAGTCATGCACTTGTTTTTGTTTTCGGGTCAGAGTCTCACTCTGTCGCCCTTGGTAGAGTGCTGTGACATCACAGCTCACAGCAACCTCCAGCTCTTGGGCTTAGGCGATTCTCTTGGCTCAGCCTCCCGAGTAGCTGGGACTACAGGTGCCTGCCACAACACCTGGCTATTTTTTGTTTGCAGTTCGGCTGGGGCTGGGTTCAAACCCGCCACCCTTGGTATATGGGGCCGGTGCCCTACTCAGTGAGCCACAGGCACTGCCCCAAGCCATGTACTTGTTAATTGACTAGATTTAACTACTCTACAAGATATATATGTACTTTAAAACACCATGTTGTATATGAAAAATACAATTTTATCTGTCAGTTTTAAAAGCTTATTAGCACAATGCTAATAATTGCTATCTCTATATCTTTATGTCTCTATGTCCTGGAAATGAATAATTTCCAATAGATATAACCATAGTTCTGAAGAACTGAGGACCTGCCACATCTTTTGTTGGCATTTGTCCAGTTGAACATTATCTTGACCAATATGTTCAAACCTAATCTTCCAGGTAGCCACATAGCTCACCCTCTCACTTCTCTCATGATCTTAAATGATACCATCAGGATAAGATCTTCTCTGACTTCTTTGGCTAAAATGTTACCCCCGTCCCCATGCCTCTTCTTTCCTTCCTGTTTTAATTTTTCTCCATAGCACTTATCACCATTGGTCATAGCAAATGTTTTATTCTTGTTCTTGTTGTCGGCTGTGTGTCCCCTACTGCTAAATGAGAAGCTCCAGGAGGGCAAGAATTTTTGCCTGGTTAATTTATAACCAAGCAATGCATTTATAATTTATAAATATAATGAACAGTTTTCATTAATTGCTACATTCTCACTGTCATGTCTGGCACTTATCAGGTGCCCAGTGAATATTTTTTAGTTGACTAAGTTGTAGTAGGTCTGATGAGTTATCGTAGGTCTGACACGTGCTCAAGAAAACCAGGATGCCAAGTTAATCCCCATCTGACCGCTGTTGAGTTTGGTCTAAATCTCTCTTCTCCTGTCTCCAGCCTGCTTGTATTGTAAACATCCTTTAAACACATTTTCTCCTTAACTTGCAGATTAAACCAGTCCCTAGCCACATTCTCTGTTGTCCAGCATCTCCTTCCAGGGGCTTTTCCATTCCCACTGCCTCAAGACCTCCTCATACCCAGGCCCTTCTCTTAGTGGGCAGGGTCCTAAGTTTTCAGGCAGAGTGCCAGGAGGAAGCATTGAGTGCAGCATGAGGGGCCTGTGGGCGGGGGGAGTATGTCTAGGATAGATACAGGCCAGGGGAAAGAGCAGCATGGGGAGGGGAAAAGAGGAGTGGAGCCCAGGTGAGTCAGGGAGGGGAAGCTGGTACCACAGGTTCGCATCCACAGGAAGCAGCACTTGGAAGCAAGATGGAGCTCATCAGAACCAAGAATGCAGTGCTCCTCGCCCTGAGCAGGAACCCCGTGAAGGCGTCCCACAGACCGGGCCTATGTCTGTGCTAGCCTGTGTCTAATAGAAAAGCCATCTGAGTTGGTCTTTGAAGGATGACTGCTGTTGCAGCCTTTATCATTGAGTCCTTGAGATGTATGTAAACAACCTGTACCTCTGGTCAGAGTGGGTGCTTCCGTGGTGCTGTGTGTCAGTGAGGAGGGGCTGGGGTTCACGGTGCTAATAATTACTGCTGTCTCTATGTCTAATACTGTCTGAACAGTTCTGCTTCAAGCAGTCTATCCTGTTACTGCCATCACTTGTCAGAATATGGGTCATTAACTTTTGGGTAAGAAAATGCAGTCAAGACATTAATAGGCAATTAAAAAACAACACGTCTAAGTTCACATTCTTCCTGGCTTTGGTAAGGTGCTTTTTTTGTTTCTATTTTTTTGTCGAATATGTTTGCCAGATATCAGACCTCAGAATTTCTATCAAGTTTAACCCACAACATATGAAATAAGGTTAAAGTTGCTTTAATCTTACAGAATTAAGACAGCCAAAGCCTCATTCTTGTTTGCTTCCAGACACTGAAGACTACTTTTTTTCCCTTTTGATTTGTTTTTTTTTTTTTTTGAGTTATCTAACATTTAAGGCTCTACTGAAAGGCTGTTTGGTTTATCTTGTTGCCCATTTCTTCAGTTTTATTGGCAGAAAAAAATTTCTGGCTTGTAGTTTAATAAAAGTAAACTTCTCACCTGATTATATCCTTTCCATAAACTCCCTGAGAATTTGAACTTGAGCTGTAGCCCAACCAAATAAAGCCAGATCCCTCTCCTCTCTAAACAGGCCTTTTAAGTATCCTATAGCCATTGGATCTTTTTTTTCCTTCTCCTGATAATTTTTTCTTTGTAAAAGGAAATGTTTGAAATGGAAGAAGGAGCCAGAGCCCTGCCTGCTGGTGGGGTGCACTTCTCAGACTGTGGGGCGTGTTCATGGGTCCCATCCCCCACCCTACCTGCTGTAGGCCTTGGAATGGGTGTTTCAGGGGACCTGTTGCTCTTGGCAGAATGTATATAACCCACGGGTAGAAGAGAAAGAGGTGTGTGTGAGAAAGGTTCTCATCTTTTTTCTCAGTGGAATATAATCCAGTGCCACTGTGACTGGCCTAGAGATCAGGTTCATGTTTGGTAAATTGGAGAGAAAAATGCCACATCTGAGAAGAAGATGCTTAATAGTATCTTTTAAAAATAATCTTAATTAAAAAATTTTTTTTCTGATTAGGCACTAACTTTGAAGGCTGTGAGTACTAAAGAAAATCAAAACATAACAGGTTTCCTTTAGCTAATTCCTCTAATGGCAAATACTGGTTTTTATATGATTAGACTTTATATTGTTCTTTTAATTAGAACAGGCCCCACTTATTCACCTTATCATTAGAATAGGCTTAGGACTTATAGTTCTTAAACATAACTAATTCATGAGTATACTTAATATTCTATATGTGTGCAAAGTTGGATATAGAGGGAATGTCAGTGAATAAAGTCCATTATAAAGTCACAGATACATTTCTATTGGTAACTGAATGGAATCTAAAGCAAAAAATAAATTACATAGAAAAACTTAACAATTTGCATATTAAAAGGGGAAAGTTTTTATACAACTGATGTTAATAACAAATGTTATAGAATATAGAACAGAAATCCTTTGCTGAAATGTGAAGCAAACCAGGAATGGTGCTTCTTTAAGCAGATTTGCCCATTCTGTCCCTGATCTGTATAGTCATTTTGTTACACTACGTCGTTGCCTCAACCTATTTGTGTACCCAGGTCAATTAAGTCTTTTAAAATCTTTGTATTTGAACGTAGGCTACTTTGCAATTATTTGTTTAGTAGCCCTGGTTAAGGTTACAGCTGTTCACTCTGCTAAATATTACTGACATTAAGGTGTGTTTTAAAAGATAATTACCATAATTCCATGCATGTACGCTGTTGCTTTTTAACTTTCTTTTAGGCCAGAGCAGTTATAGAGAGTGCTTTCTGATTAGGGTGTTATAAAACAATCCGGTGACCTTTTGAGCACTGTTAACGAATTACTCTTCAGCTTTTAGGTGCCCCAGTAAATGGCTGATTGAACAGGTGTAATTTTAGGGGGAGAGGGAGGTTATCTTTTAAGGTTAAGAATTTCTGCATATATTATTTAGAGTTCCAGAAGTACATATGTACAAGATCGATTGATTTATTCCTTTTTTAATGTTAAAAAAATCAAATTGAATTATGTTACATGAAATAAAAAGCAGGATGCAAAACAGCGTATATACTGTATAACCATTCGAGAACAAAGACGGGGAAGGAAAAAATACATATTTGTGTTGTATTCTGTATTTATTTAAAAAAAAAAATCTTTGGAAGAAATCAGAAGACAGGGCCAATAGTTGTTACAAGTTGAAAGGCAGAGTTGGGACCAGGGCAGATGGAAGACAAGCGTGGAAGGAGGATTTCCAATATATTCATTTTTTAATTTAAATTTATTTGCTAGCTAAATTTATTCGCTAATAGATAAATAGGGAGGCTGGTCTGCCCTGGATTTGGTTATATGCACTTGGTGGTTCAGTCTAAGAACTTTTATTGCTTTTGACTTCTTTTTTTTTTTTTTTAACAGTTTATTTATTTATTTTTTGCAGTTTTTGGCTGGGGCCAGGTTTGAACCCACCATGTCTGGTATATGGGGCCAGTGCCCTACTCCTTGAGCCACAGGCACCACCCCGCTTTTGACTTCTTATAGAAATTTTGGGTAAGGTTAGCTTGGTGGTGTTACAAACAATAAAATAATTCTCTTGTCAATGCTACTTGGTACAAAAGGTTTTAAAAACAAAATAGTGAATATAGAGACATTAAAATTAGAGTTGTAGGCAAGTATGGGGATTTAACCAAAATTCTCTAGCTGTAAATAAGCGAGGTTAAGGTCATTGTTATCTGTCAGGGCTCTACAGAAAGGTAGACCTTGGGCATAAAGTTGTACCAGAAGGGCTTCAGCTGGCCAGAGTACAGCCCTGAAAGGGTTATGACTTACTCCTCATGGCACTTTCACCTCTTTGCTTCAATTGCATCCTCATATTAGACCTTTACTTGGTCAGGGTTAGGGTCTTTTTGTGTCTGTCACTACTGACTCTGGTTCTCTGGGCAAGAATGATCATCTTTTACCCCACAGAACTGTGTGCTGTAGCCTGTCTTTGGGCTTATGAGATTTGGCTGAAGGAAAGCAAAGATGAGAACTTTTCTAATTCAACTTTTGCTTGTTTGCTGTCTTCTCCCTCCTTTTGTCTCTTGATCTGCTAACCCAGATAAACTGCTTTGTCCCATCCGGATTTAATCATTGAAAGGAGCCAATCAGACTCAGAGACTCAGTGCCATTGTTGGAATCAACTTGCTCTTGATCTCAGATTTCCACTTTCTGTGCCACCTGGGTACCCTTGTGGACAAATCACGTCATTCTTTCCCAGTCCATCTCCTTTATGGGAACAGGCACTTAGGGAAAACAGGGTAACCCAGTAGTAGAGGCTCTGGTTCGGGAGTCAGACCATGTGAGTACAGGACCTTCGTGTTGCTGTGAACTGTGTCACTGAGCAGTCAGGATGGGAGTCAGTGCCAGAGTCTTGATAGATGCTTTGCAAAAGTTTATTAGCTGATTAGGACAAATTCTCAGGTCTAGTTTCTTTAATTGAGAATAGAAATGGCTTTTGTACTTTGTTACTATAAAGCTTTACTAAAAATAAATATAAAGCTTGTTTCTTGGACAACAAGAAATAGATATATAATGTGTTAAATGGGGCTGATTTGTAAACTGTTGGGTGGTTGAGATGGTATCTCAGGTGCCTGCTAACTCCGTGCATGTCAGGCTCTGTGAGAAAGGGCACAGCTTGGTTGCAGCTGTGCTATGGGAGGATGTAATTACATCTGTTTTATCTGTTGAGTGATGTCTTAGATTCCAGAAGCTTTGTTCACCGTTGGCATCTCTAGGCATTTTTCCTCCTTTCTCTATGTGATCTTACTTACAGACTTAAGTAAATTAGATAATTTGGTCCTGAACAAACTTAGTGAGAACAGAAGGCCGTTATTATATCTATACTTTGTAGCTGAGGAAACTATGGTTTAGAGAAGTTACATGATTTTTCCAAAATTGTGTAACAAGTAAATGCCTTCTCTCTATACCTTGCTTCCTCTTCTCCATGCTTCAGCTTCTAAATTGTGAGTATAAAATGAGGAAATATCACCTGAAGATGTTTGAGGACTCTACCATCCTAATCTGAAATCAGTTAATCAGATACTTATTTTGGAACAAGGAGGATTGTACTAACTCTAATGGTGTAAATTGAGTACATGTGAAGCACTGCGGAAGAAATAATACAAAACCTCTGCCATCAAATAGTTTATTCTCTAGAAGTTGAATGCTGACACTAGATGTCTAGCTTTATGGAGGAGAAGATATCATATAAGTGGGGGTGGATTAGGGGAGACAGGAATCTGAGAATATTGAAGGTCAAGGTGAGGTCCAAGCAATGAGCCAAAACTCCGACTAGTGTTTATTAGGAAATGATTGATTATAGGAGTTTGGCAAGGGCAGGGGAGCATTGGGTCCAGCTTTAAGGGCTCTGTATGTCTGGGTTGCTGACTGTGAGGCCCTAGTTAAGGGGTGAGATTTCTTTTAAGGCTGGGAGTCAGTGCTTCTCTGAAGAATGCAGTACAGGAGACTGAGGGTAAGGCTAGGAGTGCTTCAGGAACGGAGGGAGAGAACTGGCGACTGGTAGGACAGGCCAGGATCACCACTGAGACTGCCTGGGGGAGGTGGGTGCATCATAGCCCCCGGTGGTTAACTTAGCAGTTGCTGTGACAAGCCTATCAGCCGTTTCTGTCCCTCCTCTTCCTTAATAGGCAGCTGAAATTTATAGAAACTCTTATTTTCCTGCGTCTTCTGTCCTCTGAGGGGGCAACGTAAAGGGGCTGCTGTCTGTGCACCGGTCCTTGTGTGAGCTTGTGTGTATGCACGTGTGTGCACGGACACACACACTCATCTCAGTCATTCTTAAGCCATCAGAAAGGATTTTTGTGTTCTCATAACATGGGAATGCTGACTTGGTCCTGGTCTGCTGTTCTTTGTGCTATTTTCAAGAGCTAAGCAAATAAAATGGAGGAAAACCATTTGGAGCAGTAACTACGAGTCATTTAGTTCTGGGCCCCCTGTGATTGTAATTCATGCATATGTCTTGTTCTCTGGGTTTTTACATTCTGAGGTAAAGCTGAATTAACACTAGCACATTTTTCTGAAGCCTTACCTGTTTGTCCTTTTTGTTTGTGCAAATGAAGCAGTCCATCAAGTATGGAATTAGATTAATGGAGTAAATATTATGAATCATCCACTCTCCCTCATCTGATGCCCTTTCTTCTTCTTTTGACCTCATGTTTTGTTTTCTGTCTGTCTTTCTCTCTCCGCATAGGCTTTCAGTCCAGTGTAAAGCTGTTGGCGCGAGGGAGCAAAGGTAAAGAATGATGTAATCCACTGGCTGCCCCAAAGCATCTTTTGTTGTGGAATGGTTATTCCAGTCATCTCTTTATGAATCAAATGTGAGGGGCTGCTTTGTGGACGGAGTCCTTTGCGAGAGAGCACATCAACGGCAAAGAGAAAGAGACATTCACTTGGAGGGCTCTCGCTGAAAATGGGTTTAACTCTCCTTCTGCCAGTCACCACCAGCCTGACCTCATACATTTTTAGTACAATGGAGTGGCTGAGCCTTTGAGCACCCCACCATTACATCATCGTGGCAAATTAAAGAAGGAGGTGGAAAAAGAGGACTTATTGTTGTCATGGCCCATGAGATGATTGGAACTCAAATTGTTACTGAGAGGTTGGTGGCTCTGCTGGAAAGTGGAACGGAAAAAGTGCTGCTAATTGATAGCCGGCCATTTGTGGAATACAATACATCCCACATTTTGGAAGCCATTAATATCAACTGCTCCAAGCTTATGAAGCGAAGGTTGCAACAGGACAAAGTGTTAATTACAGAGCTCATCCAGCATTCAGCGAAACATAAGGTAAATAAACGCTTTCTTCTTTGCCTTTTTTAAAATAAAGGGACACATTGAATGGGGAATAATTTTAATTGAAGCCCTTGTTTTTAAGTGGAGAGAAAGTAATTTGAAGAAGTTTTGGTCGCTTTTTAAATTTTAGTACCTTGTGGTACCTTAAAATAATTTACTAACCATAGTGGCACATTTAAGAATATTTCTAAACTATACAGAAGTGCTAACTTGCTTGTTTGTATAGGTCCTATGCTTTCCTATTAATGGCTGAACTAAATTTTATTTTATCAATCTAAACATTATTTCATAATATCTACAAATTGACCAAAAGGAATGTCATCTTCTTCGAGTGCTTTGGAGAAAAAGTAGGGACCAGTGATAAGTGGTACATTTTATGTGTGGTGTCATTGGTCAAGACTCGAGGATATTATCTTCAAGGAAACTTATTCCTGGAATACCAAAATGTCTTCTGTTTGGCAGGGAAGGCTATTTCTTCAGAAATAAAAATGAGCTCACACTTTAATGCTGATAAATAATAGATTTCTTTGTTATTTTGCAGAAACCATTTTTTAAATGTTTCTTTAGGTTGAGGTTGTTACGCTTGTTTTGCATTTTACTTGGTGTATGAACTTTACCCTTTTATAGTGTTAGGAATTTAAGACGAAGGAGTTTGGTGTACATCTGCACAGACATCATAATTGTACCTTTTAAGAGTTGATTTTTATAAGCCTTTAAACCATTTGTATGCTACATTTATCCAGTAAGTTGACTTCATCTCATTTTCATTCAAATTATGGATTGAAACTAGGAAGTATTTATTTGCTTCTGTGCCAGTAAATGTGAGCTCCTTCTTAACCAGTGGTTTATGGGGAGTATCTTCCTCACCTTCTTTCCTAATAAGCCTCACGTTTGCATTTCAGGTTGACATTGATTGCAGCCAGAAGGTTGTAGTTTATGATGAAAGCTCACAAGATGTGAACTCTCTGTCTTCAGATTGTTTTCTCACTGTACTTCTGGGTAAACTGGAGAAGAGCTTCAACTCCGTTCACCTGCTTGCAGGTAAGGCTTGTGATAGAATTAAAAGGACTGGGATCCCACTGAGCTGTAGGAGTGAGCAGTATTTATTTCACAGTGAGCTCAAAGTGCAGCACATCATCCCAACTGTGCACAACTTTCTGTCCCAGTCATTTTATAACTTTGTGTGTACAATGATTTGTTTATAGCTTTTGATTGATGTATGTGTTCTGTTTAACTTGAATACTGTCATTCTTCCATGTTAGTGTGTTTCTGACTTAGCTCAAGTGCCTCTTCACTTGCTGTTTTTTAGCTAGAAGTGCCACATAGGTCTGTCTGCCCATATGGGTAGCTCAAGCCAGCTGCTTCTGTCCAAGGACTTTTCCTTTCACCTGTGATTCAGAAACTCCAAATGATCTACATCTCAGCTGCTGCTTAGTTCCCACCACTGTGGAAAGAACCAGAACAGTATTACAGTGTTAAACTCCTATGAAACATTTGCAGTTAAAGTGGACTTCAGAGATGAGGTCACCTTTTAGGCATTATGAACAATGACACAGGGAGAGAATGTGGATAGAATGTTTCTTCTTTCTTCCAGCGCTTTTTTTTTTTTAAGTTTCTCCTAATAATTAGGGAGACTATTTTAAAGCTTAATTACTTCTCCGTACCTTTTTTTTCCTTTTTATTAAATTTATTAAATCGTATGCACAAAAATATGGAACGCGTCACGAATTTGCGTGTCATCCTTGCACAGGGGCCACGTTAATCTTCTCTGTATCGTTCCAATTTTAGTATACATGCTGCCGAAGCAAGCACCACTTGTGGATTCTTATTTGCTTCGTTTTCACAATTGAAAAAGAAAGTCTCAACTTATAATTGCTAAGCAACCAGATGTATGAAGTACACGAAAAGGACCAAATATTTTCTATCTGCCCTGATGAAGCACTGTGTAGGAGTTCCATCTCATTTGATTCCAAAGCAAATTGTTCATTCTTTGCTTCCCCTGTTTTACAAGTGAAAATCCTTTCTCCTGCCCTAACCCACGGAGCTGGAAATAAAGTTTGACGATGCGTAGTAACCTTAACCTAAAGCTGCTCTGTCAGGTAGATTCAGCCACAATGACATAAAAGTGCTTTTAAAAATTTGATCTAAGAAAAACAAAATATATTGATATTCACACCTGTAGTATCTTGTTGCATGGAGGGTACAGGGAACTTGATGTTATTGGCAATAATTAGAAGTATAAACATTTCAGTTTTAAGAGAATAGAATTAAATCAGTGGTTGGTGTGTTAACACTTTTAAAACTCTGTGCAGATTTTAATAAGATTTCCATGTCTCCAATTTTCTCTCACAAGCTTTTGCTTCAGTTCTCTAAGAACTAGGGTAGTTTCCAGTCTCTTTCAGATCCTCTGTTACCTGTACCATTCTTTCATTTATGCTGGGATTCTGTCTGATCTTTCTGTTAACGTCCTTAAGTGAGGCCAGCTTGTCTTAGAATGTAGTTGTCAGAATTTTGTAACTGGGAACAAGAGATATTCTATCTCTGTTGATAAGCACAGCCTCTTACTGGAAGTATAATTGTGTTAAATGTAACAACTGTTATTAGAGTTCCTCCGAAGTGATTTGGTGAGTATAGGAACTTATCTCATTTTTCTTGTAGCCACTGTGTGAGGGACCTTGGAATCCTATCAGTAGGATCAGAGTTTTTCTTAAAGAGGCTATACACTAAGATGTGCTTCATGACAGAGTAGTTATCCCACCCATTCCTGTTTCAAATGCTTTTTTCCTGTAGGGGGCTCTGACTTGATAGCTTGGCCAAGCATATAACCCCTGCAGAGGAATTAGGTCATTTTGAGTTTCTGGCACAGGCTACGTATTTATCCCTTTACTAAAGAGCATTCCTTTCTTACGGGGAGGGTTCTTATCATGTATAGCTCTGGGAGGGGCATTCTTTGGACAATAAGGAAGAAAAATGACTGAGTCTGATCAGTTAGATCAACCCTGGGGACATGGTGGACACACTGTGTCAGGGCACCCTGATATCCCCACTTCATACAGGAAATATTTCTTAGGCCTAAAGCAAAGTCCACTGAGGCAGTGCCAGGAATCTCACTAAATGTACTGATAGCACCATATCCTCATCTTGCCTCTAGAATGCTGTATTTATTTTAGCTTAAAAGGTGGCTTCAGGGTCTGAATTGCCTTGCTTGGTAGTTTCTGAGCAGCTAAGTCACTTCTGACACATGAGAGAGGGTTCTGGATGGTCAGAAATCAGCCCAGCCATCTAAAAAGCCTCTGACCAATTGCGGATTTTCTTGGTTAGTGAATCTATTCCTTGGGGTATATAGAAAAATTGGGGTAAGTGAAAAAGAAAGTTGAGAACCTTTTTTTTTTTGCCAAATTCCAGCTGCTCAGGGGATGTGTTAGTGATATAGGACAGAAGGACATATCAGGCTGGGTATGGTGGCTTATGCATGTAATCCTAGCACTCTGGGAGGCTGAGGTAGGAGGATCGCTCTCAAGGCCAGAACAAGAGCAAGACCTTGTCTCTACATACAGGCTCTCTTTGAGACAAGCATGAGCAAAAGCAACACCCTGTCTCTACAGAAAATGGAAAACTTAGCCAAACATTGTGGTGTGTGCCTTTAGTCCCAGTTACACTTGAGGCTGAGACAGGAGGATTGCTTGAGCCAGGAGTTTGAGGTTGCTGTGAGGTATGATGATGCCACTGCACTCTAGCCAGGGCAAAAGAGCAAGAGCCTGTCTTAAAAACAACAACAAAAAAAGTTTTCAAAATATTTTGCTTGTTGAGAAATAACCAATGGTGCAAAAGCCCATTATATTCTTGTAGGGCCTGCTGGAAATTACAAGGTCACTAGAGATGATTTTCACTCCAAACTGCCTGTATGGCTTTTAGCAGTTAGAGGTTTTTGTCACCCTCATGTGGATATGATAATAGAAAGATAGGTGGTTTCT
This sequence comes from Galago senegalensis, assembly GCA_963575145.1. NCBI lineage: Eukaryota > Metazoa > Chordata > Mammalia > Primates > Galagidae > Galago > Galago senegalensis. The sequence goes on along the minus strand of CAUYTI010114508.1, from coordinate 5,970 downwards.
TAGAGTAATTCCTCCATCAGGGTGCAGCCACCCTGACAAAGGAAGAAAGCATCTGATATGTGAGCAGGTGTTTATGGCATTGACCTGGCAGTGAGAATTGTGGCCTGAGTTCTTTCTTCTCAGGGTTACTTAACCCGAAGAAGGAGAGAAAGAGGGCTCCCCAAGAAATCAATAGCCAGATCTGTTTGTTTGTTTGTTTGAGACAGTCTCACTATGTTGCCCTCTGTAGAGTGTAGTGGTATCACAGCTCACAGCAACCTCCAACTGTTGGGCTTAAGCTATCCTCTTGCCTCAGCCTCCCAAGTAGCTGGGACTACAGGTATCCACCACAATACCTGGCTGTTTTTGTTGTTGTTGTTGTTGTTGTTGTTGTAGTTGCCATTGTTGTTTGGCAGTCCGGGCTGGGTTTGAACCTGCTAACTGTGGTGTGTGTGGCTGGCACCCTAGCTGCCGAGCCTGATAGCCAAATCTTAATGAGCTTTTTTCCTCCATTATTACCTTACTTTGGAGGCCTAGTTACATGGACATAATAAATGAAGGCTTACTAAAGGAAGCAGGGGTAGGGTTTGGGAAGCTGTCCTGGAATGCCTTAGGTCTTTAATGTGGAATAGGTCTTCTTCATCTTTGTGTTCCCCTCAAGGCCTAGCACTTCTTAAATTTTCAGTAAATATTTGAGATATCTCATATGATTTATAAGTTTAGAGTATATTAGGTAGTGATGAAATCTGAAAATGTAGAGAAAATTTGAACAGCTTGTTTTTGAAATGAATGATTTGTAGAGTGTATTCTGATAGAGCTGCTATGAGGAAAGTAATATGAAAATGTTTTCATCTGTTTAAATAGATTTAAACATGATATTAGAACCTAATAAAAATACTGTTGCACTTAATGCTAAAATGTGGTAAAGAGCTAACAACGCTGGAAACCCAGTTCCACTTACAGGAAGATACGCGCACAAGTTCTTGAATCCATGTTGGGAACAGTCAGAATAATTTTTATATTTAAGAAATGTAAATGTACAATGAATGTTCCATTTAGTAAGTCACCTAGTCATCAAGTTAAACTAAACCCATTGCTTTGTCTTACCCCCACCCCCTAGTCCAAAAAAGAGTTTAATTATCAGTAACAATCTCAGCTTAGCGAACAAGAATGAGTTTGGATCTCTTTAGAAATTTTTCCGTAATTATCGAAGGGTAGATAGCGGCAAACTCTTTTTTTCCTGCTTTCCCCCCCCAATTTTGAAGTCAGTTATTAAATAAGCATAATTAATAGATCCACAGCCCTCTTTAAAATTAAGTCTTAAGGATTTATGTGAATGGGAATGACAGGATAGATCTGACATAAACATTTGTTTCATAAAAATAACTTTATAACCTAGGATGGGGCTTTGTGAGGGAAAAGTGCTATAATTTCTATTTGGCTAAAAAAAAAAAAAGGCAGGACTTCTAATAATTTGAACAGAATCTAATTCTATTGAGAATATTTCAGAAAAGTTTATGTAATTATTCTAAATATGTTAAAAGATTTAAAATTATAGAAAAATATTAGCAAAGAGTAAATTGTAACTTGAACTTGCAGTAAAGTCACAAATGTACAGAGGGCCAACTTAATGGAAGCAATTATTCATCTGGGTGTAGAAATTATAGAAGGTCCAGCAAGAAGAGAGGTAGTTGCCCTGGGTTATGCCAAGAACAGGGCTTCTCCTTGCTATTTCCTCAACAGAAATAAAATTAAAGATTGAGGGGAAGGAGAGAGTTGGAGTTTGGGAGAATCCAAACTAAACCATTTTCATGGATTAACCATATTAAATGTTAATACCTTTAACAATTTTACTGTTGAACCTTAGATACTGGCAGAAGAAAAGCATCAGAAAGAAAACAGGATGGAAGAAAAACTGGGTAATGGTGCTGTCTTTGCATGGAGTTTGTAGCCTCTCAGGGTTAAGGGTCTTCTGGTCCACTCAGAGCCTTGCCCACACCATTCCCTAAGTGGGTCAACACCTGCATTGCGACAGTCTGGGTAATTGGAAAGAACAGTGTACTAGGGGTTAAAATAGCCCATGTTTTTTGTCTGTGCTGCTTATGACTGAGTGACTTTGGATAAATCATTTAACCTGAGTTGTCTCCCCCCATCCTTTTTTTTTCTTGTTTGAGACAGAGTCTCTTTACCCCATGCTAGAGTGCTGTGGCATCAGCCTAGCTCACAGCAGCTTCAAACTCTTGGGTTCAAGTGACCGTTCTGCCTCAGCTCCCCCCCCCCCCAACTTTTATAAAGAAATAACTCTTGTCGTTTGTGAGAATTGTATTAGATAATGTGTGTCTATAGTTTTAAAAAATATGTTCTTTTAGACTATTCTTGAAGAATAAACCAGACCTATGATCATTAAGAGTTAGAACACAAGGCTCGGCGCCTGTGGCTCAAGTGGCTAAGGCGCCAGCCATGTGTACCCAAGGTGGCGGGTTCGAATCCAGCCCGGGCCCGCCAAAACAACAATGACGGCTGCAACCAAAAAATAGCTGGGCGTTGTGGCGGGCGCCTGTGGTCCCAGCTACCTGGGAGGCTGAGGCAGAGACTCGCTTGAGCCCAGGAGTTGGAGGTTGCTATGAGCTGAGATGCCACGGCACTCTACCCAGGGGGACAGCTTGAGGCTCTTGTCTCAAAAAAAAAAAAAAAAAAGAGTTAGAACACAAAATAGTACTCGCCAGCATTGAGTTACTGATCAACTCTTTTGCTTTTTTTAATCTTCAGAAAATGAATTCTCTTTAGAAAATAACCTGTTTCTTGGGTTTTACTCATTGACCGTGTGCCACTTTGTTCTGCTTGCCCTTGTCTACTTCTAAGAGTGTCAGATGTAAATAAATGTAGGAGAAAAAAAGGAAAACAGAATGCCAGTTTTTATTTTGTAACAGAAAAGAGAATACATTGGTTAATTTAGTAGAAATAAAGGTCAACCTACAGATGAAAAATACTGTTTGATTATTTCCTTCTCTTTCTCCACCATTACAGCTTGAGTAAAAGCAAAAGGAATCCACAACAGCTTATTAGTTCCACGGCCCCCACTTCTGTCCTGTAATGAAGCAGGGTGGAGGAAGGGGAAGAAAACCAAAATGAATCACAGCCCTCAGCCCTTTCATTCACAGATGAAGAAAATAACAGAGGTGCTATAACATCCGCAGATAATTCCAGAATTTCATCAGGAGGCTAGATTGGAAATTGAGGGTGCCCGTTTCGGGTCAAGGCTTATTCTGAAAGACTCTTTTTGTGGTAGCCCTTTCTCAGCCTCCTTGTGGATTTCAGAGCCATGTTCTTACTCCATACCTAATGGAATATGGCAATCTATAAAAATGTACTGTATACAAAAATTTAAAGCATTAGACTATTTTAGCCAGAGGGAATCATCAAATAAAAGTTTAATTACTCTGTTCTGTGTTGAAGTATCGCTCCGAATAATGATAGAAGATACCATTTATTAAGCATTTTATTAGGTTAATAGAGTTAAGTATAGTGCTAAGGGCTTTTTAAACGTTTAATCTCGAAACATAACTGAGGTTTTAGGTTAATGTTTGCTATGGTTAAAGGCCAAATACTTGTTTTCAGGTAGATTTGCTAGTGTAAATTGTAGTTAGATCTATGAGTGAACAAAAATGTATTAGAGTCTGTGCACATTTTCAGGTTAATAGGGATCCAGATTCAGTTCAAAAGTTCTGTGTAATGAATGTATAGTTTCGGTTCAGTGGAGTCAGTTACTGTCCTTCCTAATGGAAGTATAACAGAATTTCATTTTCCTGGTTACAGATTTTACTGTCCTTACTATTATCATCAATTGTACTGTCTAGTTTGGTGTTTCTTCTACTCTTTTGTCTAGAGAAGGGAAGTCTTCAATCATTCCATTTCAAATCATATAGCATTTGGTAGAAGAGACTGAAATTAGTGGATTTCAGTGAAATTACACCAGTTACAAAGGAATTGGCTATTGTATCTGAAATTGTATCTGAAAACTACAATGACTGAGAATCACTGAACATGGACTAAAAATAGATGTTGTATACAAACACACACTCACATCCATGCAGTGGAATACTATTGAGCCTTAAAGAAGAAGGAAATCTTATCATTGGTGACAACATGGACGAACCTGGAGGATGTTGTATTAAGTGAAATAAGCCAGACACAGAAAGACAAGTATGGCATGGTCTCACCTACATGTGGATTAGAAGGAGTCAGACTCACAGAAACAGAGTAGAATGGGGGTTACCAGGGGCTAGAGGGAGATTACCCCATCTCCCCATTAGGAACTTTTAGTTACAAGTTGAGTAAGTTTCAGACACCTAAAGTAGAGCATGGTGATTATATTACTAATAATATTGTGGCTCATGCCTGTAGTCCTAGTGCTATGGGAGGTTGAGGCAGGAATATTGCTTGAGCTCAGGAGTTGAGACCAGCTTGAGCAAGGGTGAGACTCCATCTCTACTAAAATTAGAAAAAATCAGCCAGGCATTGAGGTAGGTGCCTATAGTCCCAGCTGCTTGGGAGGCTGAGGTAGGAGGATCACTTGAACCCAAGAGTTTGAGCTTGCTGTGAGCTAGGCTGATGCCATGGCACTCTAGTCTGGGCAAAAGAATGAGACTCTGTCTCAAAAAAAAAAAATTGTGAACTTGAAATCTGCCAAGAGTAGATCTCAAGTGTTCTTACCACACAAAAATAAAAAGGGGAGCACATGAGGTGTGGTAGTCATTTCACAATGTATCATATATGTTATCAAATAATTATACTGTATACCTTAAATATATACAGTTTTTATTTTTCAGTCATACTTCAATTAAGCTTAGGAAAAAATGGTGCCATTTTCCCCATTAGTTCCCATGCATTGCTGGCTCTGTTTCTGAGTCTCAGTTTGCATAGGCTGTCTAAACTGGATCATCTTTTCTCCAGTTGCTACGCCAAGGTGCTAATTCAGTTTCTGTCCTTTCCCTGCTACCAGTGGCTGAGACTTAATGCCTGAGATTGTCTTTTGAAAAAAATGGGCTAGAGAGCCAACTAAAGATAGTTTCTCAGTTCCTCATCCTGATATTTTGCATAAGCCAAATAAGAGGACCCTGGGTGACAACCGTGACATCAATCTTCCCTTGCTCCAGTTGTGCGATCGGAGAAGCACCAGGTCCAGCATATTCTTCAGCCTTTTTCTCAATCAGCTTCTCAGTGTTTGGTGGGTATTTCTGTGGTGGTGCCTGGACTGGGCCCTAGGGGATGAAGATAACTGGAAAAAGAAAAGGCTTGCCCCCTGCCCTTGAGACCTATCAGTTAATTTGGGGAACACATCTAAAGGGGATGAAACAAGTGTATGATTATGTACTAAACTATGTAGTATAGTGATAAGGATAGTTCAGTATTGACAGTAGAAATTGGGTAAGACTTGATTATGGCAAGGGAATTTTAATAGAACCTTGAAAGATGAGAAAGATTTGAGTGGCATTCTGAGAGGGAAAGAAAACATGATTTAAAATGCCAGAAACGAACATAGATTCGGGGGAGGGCAATGAGGAGACTAGAGTGAATTTTTTGTGTGTGTGATGGGGAGAAATGGGAATTGAGATCAAACTATGAAAGCCTTTTAAACCAGAAGGAAGAATTTGTACAGCTCACAGTGCCCAGAAGGGGTAGGCATTGAGAGCTGTTGGAGATCTGGCTACAATCCTGGTCATCTCTTAATCAGCGTATCTTTCTTCTGACCTCTTAGGTCTGTCTGGTCTTTTGCTCTTCCACTGCCAGCGCAGTTAGGCGAACATCATCCCTCCCCGTGATGGCTCCAGGAGCCTCTTAACTGGTCTTTGCACATCCTCTGTCTTGCCACCTTTCAATCCATTGCTCACATTGAAACCAGTTATAGTTTTTATTTTATTTTGCATTTTTATTTTTATTATTTTATTTTTTATGAGACAGAGCCTCAAGCTGTACCCCTGGGTAGAGTGT
>CAUYTI010114507.1:0-25667 GCA_963575145.1 Galago senegalensis | reverse complement strand
TCTGGGGTACAGTGTGGGGTTTTCACATGCATTCTGAACTACTTCCATCAAACTGGTCAACACAGCCTTCATGTCATTCTCTCAGTTATTGCTTTAAAACGTTCACATTCTACTCTTAGAAAGATTCACCTGTACCCCTATAAGACAAACCTCAGAAGTGGTTACTACTGTCTTATAGTATAATTTGAAGTCTGGTGACGTGATGGCTCCTGATTTTTTCTTTTTGCTTAAGATTGTTTTAGCTATTCTGCCTCTTTTCCAGTCCTACAAAATGTAGAATTATTTTTTCTATACCTGTGAAATATGACATTAGTCTTTTGATGGGGATTACATTGTATCTGCAAATCAGTTTGGGTCCTATGGACATTTTAACAATGTTGATTCTACATCCGTGAGCTAGATATGTTTTCTATTTCTATTTCTATTTGTTATTTGTGATTTCTTTTTTCAGTGTTTCATGATTACCTTTGTAGAGATCTTTCACATCTCTGGTTAAGTATATGTCTAAGTATTTTATTTTCTGTGTTGCTTTTTTGAATGGCATTGAGTATTTGATTTGCCTCTCCATTTGGCTATTATTAGAATATAGAAATGCTACTGGTTTGTGTAGGTTGATTTTATAACCCGAGACTTAGCTGAATTTATCACTCATAGGCAATTCTTGGTGGATTCCTTGGGGTTTTCTAGATTATAGATCATACCAATAGCAAAAAGTGGTAGTTTGACCTCCTCTTTGCTGATTTGGATAGCCTTTATTTCTTCCTCCTGCCTGATTGCTCTGGCTAGGACTTCAAGTTCTATGTTGAATAGAAGTGGTGACAGAGTGTGCCCTTGTCTTGTTCCAGTTCTTTTTTTCTTTTCTTTGTTTCGTGTATACATTAATGCATTTATGGGATACAATGTGCTGATTTCATATAGAATTAGGAGCATTTACATCACACTGGTTAATATATACTTCATCTTGTTTACTTAATTATTATGTTAAGACATTTATACCCTATACTTAATAGATCCGACATGTACCCTTGCATTATGCACCATAAATGTGCTCCCACCATTCACCCTCCCTCCTTCTGATCTCCCCTCTCAGGGGGAAGTTCTTAATTCTTGTTCATAGTCATCTAATTCTGCTTGAAGGAATTTAATCTACTATACTGTGAACTCCCTGAAAATAGAGGTACTGTGTTGGATAATGGTCACTGCCAAGTGCCCAAGAGAGTCTTAAACTTCTGTGAGGACAATAAACACTTATGTATTAGACTCTTGACAGAACTTGGCAAGACTATGGTTTTCCATTATTGGAATATTGTATTTCATGCTGAACTTTCCAAGAAGCAAGTGAAAACCAGATGCTAGTTCTTCCTCTCTCGTGTATTGAAAACTTACCAAGAGACTTACTGGCTTTCCATTCACAGAAAAATGCAAGTCAAATTCCAGGGCTTGCTTATTGAACTTTATGTTGTGCTCCTTATAAAAGAAATGAACAGAGTGTATTGTCTGATTCGCTGCTGCTACCATCAAGCTATTCATCAAATAGCTAGTGATTCTGATAGTTTTGTTGAGTTTTTGTTTGTCTTCTCACTGGTGATCCTTACTATTGTGTGTGTTCCAGGCAGGGCCATGGAAATGGAAACAATATAGCTATCTCTAGCCCCCTACAAAGTAATTCATAGAAAAATATAGGGGGATTCCTATACAGTTCTGTATCAGGAGGCTGATATTGGAAATTGATAAACAGGATTAAATCTAAATATACATCTTGACATCCCTTTATGATGTGGACTGATACGATACACAGACTGGGATCCAGTAACCCAGGTTCTTGTTTCAAATTTGTAAATCTAGACCTCAAGTAGAGAACTTATCTTCCTTAGGCCTCAATTTCTTTTCACACAAAGGAACAGAAATACTGTTCTTCTATAGAAATGTCTGAGTAAAAATGCGTCCATGGAAAGTACGCTGGAACACTAATAGAAGAAAACCAAAGTGTCACCAAAGAAATTGAAGGAAGATCCTGTAATATAGTCTTTGAAAGATTCGTAGATCACTGGATAGATTTTTCTTAAATCTTCAAGAAGTTTTTATAATCTCTCTTTCTCAATTTCTTTCTATCTTTCTGCATGAAAGGAAGGCTTAAAAGAGGCAGGTATAATATGGTGAAAATAAGGAAAGAGAATTGGTTGTTGGAGTGTTTTTGTTTTTATTCTGTTCCTGAGCTGTCACAGTGACCTGGAGAACCTAGCAAGGTACTAGGAGAAAGGTGGTGCCTGCATTTCTTTGGTATAGAGGTAGAGATTTTTTCTTCCCCTTCTGGGATACCTGTAACTCATATGTTTGAACACTTCATATAGTCCCACAATTCTGATAGTAAATATTCTGCTTTCTCTCTCTTCTTTTCTGCCTCTTTAAGTATCTGAGTTATCTCAAGAGCTTTGTCCTCTACCTATGAGAGTCTTTCTTCTGCATAGTCTAATCTGTTGTTGATACTTTCTATTGCATCTTTAAGTTCCTTAATTGACTGCTTCAGTTCCTTCAGCTCCGCTATATCCTTTCTATATTCTTCATATCATTCATCTCTTATTTGATTCTGTTTTTGGATTTCCTTTTGGTGATTTTCCATCATTTCCTTCATTGTTTTCATCATCTGTATCCTAAATTCCCTTTCTGTCTTTTCTAACATTTCCTTATAAGTGGAATCCTCTGCTGTAGCTACCTCTGGGTCCCTTGGGGGTGGGGGTGGGATTGCTCTGGACTGGTTTTTCATGTTGCCAGGATTTTTCTGCTGGTTCTTCCTCATGAGTGATTTATTTGCTTACTTGCCCTAATTTTCCTTTCACTTCTCTTGCTCTTTAAGTTCCCATGCCACTGGAGTAGGGTTTTGATGAGTCCTTTTGGTACAGGACCAGAAGTATAAGAAGATTGAAGAGCAGGAAGAGAAAAAAGAGAAAAAAAGGGGGGAGGAGAGAAAAAAGAGAAAGGAGATAGGGTGGGTAAACTGGAATATTAACAAAGAGAAGAGAGGCACAGAAAGAGGAGCAATATAGGTGTACAGTAGGGTACTTTGACACAACCTTAGAAATCTCCAACCTCTAGGGGAGCTGGGTCGGGTTGTTCCCTTGAGGTCAGTGGGTCTTTGCTAGCCTGTTCAGACATAGTACCCTACCTCCACCAAGTAGAAAGAAAGACAAAAATGCTATAAATCAAACCAAAACAAGCAAACAAAAAGCTTTATGGGATAAAATTGGGCAAAAATGCAAATAATAGGGGTAGAAACACTAGCAGAAATGAAATTCTAATTGTTAAAAAAAGCAACAATGGAAAATTATATTTAAAGTAGAAAAATGAAGAAAGGAAAGAAATGAAAAATCTATAAGGAAATGTTGAAATTAAAAAAACAAAAAAAAAAACAAGAAAGAAAAACAAAAAACCCCCAAACAGACAAAGAAAAAAAAACAAAGCCGAATATTGTCTGGGCAACAGGTGATCTTCTCGGGTATGAGATGTTAATCCCAATGCTGATTCGGCTGTAGAGAGATGGAGACTGGAAGCCCCTGCTGATTTCTCAAACCAGGTAGAGTGGAGAGCCTAAATCTCACCTCAGCCGGCTTAAAAGGCACTTTAAACTGCCAAGGTGGGCTAAGGAGAAGCTTTCTTAGGAAAGCATTTTTTGCTGGGATCACTCCTGGAGTGGCTATTAACTTACCCAGTGTGCCAAAACCTATCTCATACTATGCCCCTGTGGGCCAAGGCTGTAAGGCATCTCAGTCCCCACCTTTAGGCTACTCAGTCACTAGATTAGTCACTCCTGCTGGATCTTTGCTTTGCAACCCTGAGGGTGGAGCTTGCTGGGGCAGTTGTCCCACAATAGCTCCATGTGGCCTGCAGCCAATCACTATTAGCTTTGTCAGGCTCAGCAGCTCAATCTGGGGCCCTAGACTATGTTTAAAGTCCTCTGCTCTCTTGCTCAAGTTCTCCCAAGGCAGTTCAACTGAGTGCCAAGTCCAAAAAAATACCCAAACAGCTCACAGGTAAGGCCTTTCCAGTTTGCAATCTCTCAGGTGCTGTACTTACAGCTACCGGCGGGATTAGACCAAATGAACACACGCAAACACTTGCCAGTTCTCCACTGCTTTTGTCCTCCTTATGGGGTCCAGAAGGCCCTCGCTGACTCCCTGTGTCTCCAAAGGGATGTTTCTGGGCCAATCCTACCAGCCAGAGATGCCTATAGTCTCCTCTCCTCGGACTCACTGTGCCCAGTTGCAAGGAAGCTGTTAGTCAGCTGCCATCTTGCTCCTCCCTCCCATCATATCAATATTTTAATTGAATTAGGGAACAAAGGTCATTGTTTCCCATTAACAGCATTTCAGAAACTACATAGCAAGTGGAGGAGAATTTTGAGGGTGACAGATGATAGAAATAGCTAGCTATCATGCTTTCAAGGGTAGATAAGCTATGCCTGGAATTGTCCAGTTCTGGTCCATGTGCATAATTTCTTTTTTCTTTTTTTCCCCTTCCCTTCCCTCCCCTCCCCCTTTTTTCTCTTCATTCCCTTCCCTTCCCTCCCCTCTGCTCCCTCTCTCCCTCCTTCCACTCTCTTCCTCTATATTTTTGTCTACATTTTTAATATATTTATCTGCATATATACTGACATATTTATGTGTTATATATACTTATTTATAAGTATATATTTATGCATGTATTTGTACATATTATATATATATGTGTATATATGTATTTCTTCTCTACTGTGTGGAGAAGTACCCCAGATTGGCAGATGGCACTCTATATTTGCATAAATAAATATCTATATTTTAATATTTATTTATTTATTTGTTGTTATATGCATTTATATACACTATGTGTTCTTTATATACTTATAAAAATATATATTTATATCTTTGCTTATCCTCTGTTGGATGAAACACCTCAGACTGACAAGACTGTGCCATACTTTTTTTGAGAACAATGATTCTAAAAGACCCTAGCAAGTGTTATTCCTCTGGGCCAATGCAAAGAAGCAGGCTGTATGCTGGACTCCAGGTGTCAAAGCCATTTGTTTCCTTGGTGTCCAGAGGACACATACTACTGCTTTAGGAGAAAGTAGAGAGAGAGTGTGCAGGCTGCTTTGGGGTATAGGGAGGTGACTAAAGCCTATGGAACCTGGTACCTGGTAATATCCAGTGGGGGGGTGTCTTCTATTCAAGTCCTATCTGGTCACTACCTTCCTGAGCTCTTAAGAATAAAAGAGACAGGCCAGGAGCAGTGTGTCACACCTGTAATCCTAGCACTCTGGGAGGCCAAGGTGGGTGATTACTTGAACTCATGAGTTCGGGACCACCCTGAGCAAAAGCGAGACCCCCATCTCTACTAAAAATAGGAAACAAAGAAACAAACAAAAAAGGCAGAGGCAAGAGGATTGCTTGAGCCCAGGAGTTTGAGGTTACTGTGAGCTGTGATGCCATGGCACTCTACCAAGGATGACAAAGTGAGACTCTGTCTCAAAAATAAATAAATAAATAAATAAAAGAGTAGGGGTTCCTGTTTTATGGTCTATTATAGTGATTGGAGAGTATGCCCAGATGCTTGTAGCACTGCTAGTTCAAGGCCAGATGTCTAAAGTGCATAGGACATAGCGTTTCATAGGACATAGAGGACTGAGGACTGGTATCTCTGTTGCTTTTTTTTCTTATTAAAAATTTGAGATAATTATAAGAATAATTACTAATCTATGGATATTTACTCAATAGCCGAAATCATTGCAGTCTTTACTTTGTATTTAAACCCCTAAACCAGTAAACCAAATCTCTAAAGGCTTAATTTTACATATGAAAGACATGCAAACACAATCTTCTGTTATAAATATGCACCCATTGAAGTGATGCCTATTTCTCATAGGCAGAACACATAAATAAGTGGTTCAGACACAGTATCAACTGAAGCAGGCTGAACTTTATTGGCCTCTATCACCATTCCGTGTTATCTCCAAGTAGAACTGACACCCACAGGCCAGGGAGAAGCCCTATAAGTAAGGAACTCCCAGTCTTCTTACCCCAAATTGCAGTATCAGTGAATTTTGGAAATAGTAGTATGTGGCCATAGATTTTAATGGTGACAAATGAGGGATGATTGCTTCCTGTTTGGGGATTATCTATGGTACGTTAAAAATTTTGGAGAGACAGATAGGTTAGCTCAAGCTGAGGAAGAAAGTCCTAATGAAGTAGTTCAGAGAAGGAAAATGTTGACTTCAGAAGTTATTAGCTTCCTATTATGGTGGTTATCTCATTATGTTGATTCAGTGAACTGTGTGGGAATGTGATAGAGGGATTTTAAGCACTGAGTAGAGCTGGGCTAGGTTGTACTGACACTGTATCTAAGCTGAATAAAGTTTCATTACACCTGTAATCCTAGCACTCTGGGAGGCTGAGGCGGTGGACTGCTTGAGCTCATGAGTTCAAGACCAGCCTGAGCAAAAGCGAGACCCTGTCTCTACCAAAAATAGAAAAAATGAGGCAGGAGGCTTGATTAAGTCCAAGAGTTGGAGGTTGCTATGATGCTATAGTACTCTACCCAGGACAACAGCTTGAGACTGTGTCTCAAAAAGAAAAATAAGCCCATTTTTAACTAGAAAAGGGTGTATAGTCAAAATTACCATTGAAAATCCCTCAAAAAGACTCTATTACAAACTCTCTCAGCAAATTCAGTGATTCTCCTCCCCCCTTTAGACTTGGAGATGGTTGCTGCTTCTTTACTTGAACACCAGGTCAAGTAGTTTATGAGCAACATAGTAAGAAAGTAATATAGTACCTTTAAACACTATAGAAAGAACATCTCTCTAAAGGACTCTCTTCAGAGTTATTGAAACTCCAGAGCAGGTGTCCTCAAACTATGGCTGCGGGCCACATGCAGCCCACCTAGGACATTTATCCGGCCTGCTGGGTGTTTTTGTTGCCACTGCCTGTCCTGCTTAGCAGCTGATTAGTCCCGGGGCCTACAGTCTGGCCCTCCAACGGTCGGAGGGACAGTGAACTAAGTCCCCTGTTTAAAAAGTTTGAGGACCGCTCCAGAGGATCTACATTCAGGAAATGTGAAACACGAGGTTTCACTCCTCTTACTTCAGGTCTCTCTCTTGCACCAGGGCATAGGTTCAACTAAGTAGAATGGTAGGTTAATTTTCTACACTCTTTAAATTGTTAATTTTCTCTTTCCTTCTCTTGAACTTACAGCATATAGAGATGAATCTGGATAAACAAATGCACAGTTGATATAACCCCTGTGTAAAAGTCCTTCCAAATGTGAGATTTCTGCCTAAGCCATAGGAGATCTAGGATAAGGAAATTCTAACCTTTTAGCCCAGGATGGCCCATTGCCTGTTTTTGTAAATAAAGTTTTATTGAAACACAGCCATCCCCATTTGATTATATACTTTAGCTGCTTTTGAGCTACAAGGTCGGAGTTGGATAGTTGCAGCAAGGAGTATATGGCTTGCAAAGACTAAAATATTTACCATCCTGTCCTTCAGAGAAAACTGCTTATCCCTGCTTTAGCCCTTATTTTGTTTTGTGGATAAGCAAATATACATATATTATTCACTTCACATAAAATGGTGTCCTGTAAGACAAGTTTTCTAGATGGTGGGGAAATAGCTCATCTGCCTCAGCATTCTGACTCAGAAAATTACTAGTGCTTGTTTTCCACCAAACTGAAGCAAAGAACTATTAAAACAATCCTTGAAACACCACTTATAACTATATCAAAACTGCCAATAAAAATCAGTCCCTATCTCTTGAGTGAGAAATTCTGCTAATAATTATGGTTTATTAGAAAGATATTTATCTCATCCTTATCTCAATAACAGCCTTTCTATTCCAGATTAGCTACAGTAAACTTTAATTCAAGATTAATAGATTTCAGATTATATTAAAAGAAATGTTTGTTCAAAGGAGTAGATGGGACATATACTTATGTGTGGAAATGCTTCATTTTTTTTAATGTGCTAAAAGAGGTTTATATTTCATCCAACATCAATTTTCCTGAATAGAGCTGATATTTCCCAGCATAGTGCAGAGCTGCTTATCTTCAGATGAAAATAAAACAAGTGTCAGGTGATTTCTGCTGAGGCATCATGTTTAGAAGGCCTAATGGTTAGTTGGCTAACTTAAGATCAGGGAAAGAGAAATTATTGCTTATAGGACTATTTCCATCTCTGATTTGGGTCCTTATATGATGTGGTCACTCTACTGGCTTAGGTACACAGGAAAAGCAGGTGGTGGTGGTAGTTCTTTTTCTCTATATCCTATATTATGACTCTTACAAGGAAACATCTAGTTCCATACAGCAGTAAGTTAGTCACTCTATGTTATAATTTATTTTCTAAACTAATTTTTATGTAGTCTTGGCATTTAGTTTTTGTCATTTTTAAAGGGGCTAGAAAAGAGCTATAAATTCTGTCAAACAATTTTTTAGGCAAAGCATTTATTATCTCAGCTCTGGTTCCATAAGGCTGGTAACTAGTGGAACAAACTAGTGGTTTGTTAAGAAACTACCCTTTTCTAAGTCTGAGATTCCTCACCTATCAAATGAAAGATTAGAGGATTTATGTGGGTCTTGATTTCTGATCACAAAATTCTAAGTATCTTGGTGCTTTTTTTGTATGCTGATAGTGTTGATTTCACGTGAAAAGTTGGACAGTACTACAGAATTCTTCACTCATCTTTTCCCCTCACCTCTCTGTTCTGGCACTGTCCATTTTTTCTCAGACTATAGCTTCCCATCTTCTTCTTTTTCCTTCACCTAGTCCTTAATTTCTGAAAGCTCTCCACTATGCTTAGCTCCCTCTTCATCTCTCACCACCTCCCTTCATTTCTGCATACTTTAACCTTTGCCTTCTCTCTCTGCCTTCTTACCCTCTTTCATCCATACCCATTTCTCCCAGGTTTGTTGTGAAATCCTCCCAGAGTACACTTGTGATTCTCTTTTCTCTCAGCAGTGCTGAGGTCCTCAGGTAAAATGCCTTTGCTGGCAGTTTTCGGCAGAATGTTAAGTGTACTAAGGACCTGTGTGGATCAGGTACCTGTCTGCTAGAATAAATGGGGCTTCACAGTGAGACTAAGTTGACACAATGGGGAGACCTAGTGGATTTTCCCTCTCTGTTAGCCCATGGTGAAATCAATCATAATATACCTCCCTGAAAATTGAACTCAGGGATTTGGAATCGGTGAGGTTCTTTGTGATGGTGGTTAAAGCAGTAGGAAGGGAAAGAGAAAGAGATGAATGGGGCTGGACAGCTTTTAAGAGAAGTATCTTAAAATACTTTTCTCTAGGTGATTATGTTTATCCTTTGCCCCCAATGTCTTATGTGAATTATAGAAAGGCAGAAGTTGGCAGAGTGTAAAGAAATAATTTCTTTCTTTCTTTCTTTTTCTTTTCTTTTCTTTTTTTCAGACCAAGTCTCACTATATCACCTTTGGTAGAGTGCTGTGGTATTATAGCTTATAGCAACTTCATACTCTTGGGCTTAAGTGATTCTCTTGACTCAGCCTCCCAAGTAGCTGGGACTATAGGCACCCTCCACAATGCCTGGCTATTGTTTTGTCGTTGTTGTTTAGCAGGCCCTGGCCAGGTTCAAACCCACCAACCCTGGTATATGTGGCTAACCACTGAGCTACAGGCCCTGAGCCTAAGGAAATACTTTCTAATTAGCAGATCTTTCCCCCAAAGTAATGAGTTCTCTGAGTTTCCACTTCAAGAGAATCTAGAAGAAAATCAGCTTGCAAGGGAATTACATTCAGTTGTATTCATTCATTCAGCAAGTATTTACTGAGTATCCATTCAATGTCAAGCACTCTTCTTGGTTCTGGGGCCTAGCAATGAATAGAGATGTCTAAAGGATTCAGATATTACATTTACAACTGTAATAGATAGCTTTCAAGACCTCTTATACCTTGAAGAGAATTATGTGGTCTGTTCAACTTTTAGAAGTTGAGATTTTAATTATCTAAAAATAAATGAAGCTATCACAAATGAACTGTTTTCTAAGAATTAAGATAAAATAAAGCTAACCTATAACTGAAATTACACTAAAAATAATGGTTGGAAGGATTCATCTCTGTAGATTTTACATGCCAGAGTATTCATGATTTGACTGAATATCAGCTACAAGTTTTAGAAAAAAGTGTGTTTTGGAGGGGCTTGGATTATGAGTAAGTAGTCATTAACATATCTCATTAGTTTTTCTTAAAGTCTACTATTGCAATGCATTTGTATGACTAATGATAAGTCCTGTACAGGAAACGGAAAAGAACGGGAAATTTATTTATGGCCCATTCCTTTCATTTTTGCCTTTTTCTCCCAGTCCCAGAATGTTCTTCTCTTATTTGCTTCAAGGGTTGATGGTATCCTTAGTCCTAAGCTCTCATGCTTCATTTTGTTTTCTGTCTTCCCCTACCTTTCTAAAGTATCTCAGGCTTCTCAAATCATACATTTCTACCACCTCTCTTCTCAACTCCTGCATAATATTCTTTTCTTTAATCTTAACTTCCCAAACCATCAACATAATAATAAGAATACAACCACATTGTGCAATGCTTCTCAAACATTGTTGTGCATAAGCAAAACTGTAGCTCATGTTAGAATGTGGATTAAGATTTAATGGATCTGGGGGGTGGTGCCCATAGTTCAGTGGTTGGGCTTCCAGCCACATGCTCCGGGGCTGTAGGGTTCAAACCTGGCCTTGGTCTGCAACAACAACAACATCAACAACAACATAGCCAGATGTAGTGGTGGGTGTCTGTAGTTCCAGCTACCAGGGAGGCTGAGGCAAGAAAATTGCTTGAGCCCAAGATTTGAGGTTACTGTGAGCTATGACACCACAGCACTACCGAGGGTGACAAAGTGAGACTCTGTCTCAATTAAAAAAAAAAAAAGATTTAATGGATCTGCATTAGCACCTGAAATTCTGCATTTCTGATTGTCTTCTAGTTGCTACTGCTGCTACTGCTCTGTGAATCACAATTTGTTGAGTAGCAAGGGTTTTACAGATTAGGAATTAGGAACTTTCTCACTTAACTTTAGGACCTTGGGAAAGTTACTTATCTTCTTGGGCCTTATTTTCTCTTACATAAAATAAAAGAGAGACAAATCCCTCCTTTCTTTGTACTCTCTCAAATCCAAGATTTAACTCTTCTACATATCCAAACAACTACTCTTTATTTCACTGACAAGGTTTGTGAATATCATTTGGTCATATTTTATGTCAAATTAGGGATTATAGCATACTAAATGATTATGTTCATCATAGGGCCCATTGGAATATCAAAAGTGAACTCCCTATTCAGTTGTAATTGCTACTGTTCTTACTTGGATTCCTACCATCCAACCTTTCATCATGTTCCTTATGAAAAAAACAAAAGTAGCTTCCTACAAACTACTGTTGACAATCTTGTGGTCAGGTTACCTGGGAAAAGTTACGCCATGGAAACTGACCAATCCCTGGCAGATTCTTGGGGCAAATCTGAGTCAGCATTTCTACCCTGGTCTGTTCTTGAATCTGGCACTTAGCATCTCTCTAAATTTAGTGGGCATTTTCTGCTTTAATGACTATCTAACTGTGTAAATATAGATGTTGTTTGTTCAGCACTTTTCTGAGCAGTATTTTCCAGAGATAATTTGCCTGCAATAAACTCCTGAGGCAAACATGCTTCCCCTCAACTAGTCTTGCACAAGTAGCTGATCTAGGCTCAGGGACATAAATAACTTCTTTGCAGATAGACACTTACCTCCAGAGAGTCCCAAACTTTGTTAGAGCTATCTTTGTCATGTAAGGCTTTCATGTTTCCATTAGTTGAGTCTTTGATATTGGCTAATATTATCTTTCTTTATTTGGCACCGTGGGTCTTTTTAGAACTAGAAGGTCTTCCAGATGAACTAGTCTAGTGGTTCTTAACCTGGAGTCCATGGATGGATTTTGGGAGGCTTAATTTGCAAATCCCCTCAAATAGTATGTACACCTTGGAGGTTCTGAGGGCTGTGAGGAGAAGTTCATAGCATTCACCAGATTCTTAAGCCATCTTTAAAAAGTTTTAAGAACCTGTGCTCTAATTGAGGCTTCCTATTCCTAAGGCACCTCTTTTCAAACATGTACAACTTAGTACTCTATGTAAAACTCAAGTGTAGATGAAGGCATGTGACTATACAGCAGTATGTCGTAAGCATCAGTGTATCATATGTCCTACAACTTCCCAGAGGAACTGTAGGACAGGTAATAGAATTGTTAAAACTATGTGGAATTAGCTATGTGAATTGGGAAACCTAAATGAGTGTTTATTCTGTAACAGTGAAAAAACCATGTTTCTTATCAACAGAGAAAAGTAAAAATAGACTATTCACTGGGAAAGTTTTGGGAGGATCAGGGGAAATAGTCATGTCTATCATAATACAGTAGAACCCCCATAGTTGACCACCTCCCTGCATTGATCACCTCCTTAAGTTACCTAATTTTCGTAGACCAAGGATGTGCCACATGTATGTATTAGTATAGTGGACCTAGTTCATATGTTGACCACCTCTTTGTGTTGTCCAGTTTGTTATAGTCCCTTGGATGGTCAACTTCCTAAGTTTCTATTATAGTTCTCAAATTTCAATATAGGTGTTTACATGGATGGAGCTGGAACATATTCTTCTTAGCAAAGTATCTCAAGAATGGAAGAAAAAGTATCCAAAGCACTCAGCCCTACTATAAAACTAATTTATAGTTTTCATATGAAAGCTATAACCCACTTATAGCCCAAGAAAATGGGGAAAGGGAGGAAAGGGGAAGGGGGAGGATGGGTGGAGGGAGGGTAATTGGTAGAATCACACTTACAGTGAATCTTATTAAGGGCACATGTGAAACTTACTAAATGTAGAATATAAATGTCTTAACACAATAACTAAGAAAATGCCAGGAAGGCTATGTTAACAGGTTTGATGAAAATATTTCAAATTATATAAAACCAACACATTGTACCCCATGACTACATTAATGCACACAGCTATGATTTAATAAAAAGAAATTCATTATAGGTTTGAATACCCTAAAGACATTTTTGTTGTTTAATATAAATCAAAATGATAATTGTAAATAGTTATAAATGTCAAATAGTAGTTGCTGATTGTAATGAAAAACAATAGCTCCTGCTATTGTTATTATTGACTTTTTCCTCTCTGTACTTTTATATAGGTTCCTAGGGCTCTACCCAGATCTCCCAAATTATTTTTATGAATAGGAAAGGTCCCAAACCTTCCTTTTGTGCTAGAGCAGTATATTTTCAAAAATTCCATGTGAATTGTCCAGGCTAGCTGATTAGAATCAGTTGGCTTGAAAATTTTCTTCTCACTTGACACTTTAGGACTTCAATGGTTAGGGATGAAGTGCCATAAGAGCACTACAGTATGTTCTAAGGAAGGAGCGATCACTTCAGCTGCCATCATCAGCGATGGCTTCTAGAAATGGGCTGGCATTTAAATAACCCTTGATGAATAAGTCAGAATTTGAGGTACACCTTGCTCTTCCTGTTCTAGATGGCCAGCTTTTTTTGATGGCTAAGTTTTCTTTTGGGCAGTAGCACAGTTATAACCCAGGTTGCATTTCTGGCAAGGTCTTCTTAAAGATCTTAAAGGGCTTCTAAGTGGGAGAGATTTCAGTTTCCTCTGTCTTGGCCATTTCAATCAACTTTTGTTTACACACATGCCTAAGTTTAGTACACACAGTGATTATTGATGGTTACTTCCAGATGAGGGGAAAATGAGATGAAAGGTCAATACAGGTACTCTAACTGCAGTATTTCTTTGAAACCAGTAAACGTTAACTGCAAACTGCTGTGGTAGGAAATACGATGCATCAAAATGAAAATATTCTGTGACTAACTTGACCTATTCTCATAACAACCTCTAAATACTGATCTCATTATATATATATCTAATGTCATACATGAGGATGGAAGCTTTTAAAGGTCAATAAGTGAATATATTAAAATAATTTCTTATTTGTTTATCAGGTAAAAATTTAAGAAATGCACATTTTTCACTTTTCAATTTTTAAGGACTGTGTTATTTTCCTCTTTTTTATTCCTATTATGTGTCCTGGACTTTGATCTTTACAGATTATTAATAATCTTAGTTCCTTAAAAGGTTTACTTTCTTCAATAAAACAAAACCTTTTAAAAAAATTACTTGCAGCTAGAGTTTTTCCTACTTGGAGGACAATTTTTACTATTCTTTGTGGAAGGGACAGTAAAATTAAACATGTTAATAATAAAGTAATTTGATATTTTTTAAAGAAATTTACTACTTTATACTATAAAGAAGTGCCACATTATTTCAAGGGAAAGGAAAGTGCAAAAGTTAGGTTGAGTCAAGGAATAGCATAAATAATAACATAGGAGCATAGGAATAGAAAAATAAATAGTCTGTAAACTACAGGATCAAGACATATGTTTCTTTATTTCAGTAGCAAAGAAAGCAAGGAACACAATGATTCCAAAGTGCATTGATTTTTCATACTTGACAAAGTATTAAACTCTGTTTTAAAAACTGAAATAGATAAATGACAGTGTTCTAGGTTGGCATAGCAAGAAGTTACATAAGAACAGATAAAGAGTCAGTTTTCTGAATTCTTTTAAAAATGATGTTCAAAGAATTTTGGTTGGGGGAAAAAAGATAGAATTCCTAGTCCTTGGGAGACTTAACAAATGTATCTAATGTGTAAAAAGGATCCCTATTTTAATACATTCACATAAGTGTCTAGGATTTAGGAGAAACTGGTTCCATCCCAGGCATATTATGGAGAATTAAGTCTAATGCCATGGAAATTAGTATAAATTCTAGTCTAAGACCATGGATCAGAACTAAAATTATGATATAGAGGTAAGAGTTTTGAGTTAGGTGAGAATAGTGGTCTAGAAAGACTTGAGAGAAAATGAGTTAAGAGATTTCATAAACTCCCTGGATGGCTCCCTTATTTTGGGTTCTGGCAAAGGATTCTTTGGAATTTCTGAGTCATTGAAAGAGACAGAATAATTCTTATTATTGAAGTACATATGCTACATACATGTGTTGAAATAACACAAATAAGTTCTATAGTCCTTGTAAAGAGCAGAGGTCCATATTATTTTTTCAGGAAAAGATGGAAACCTTGGAATGTAAAGGGGGAACATTTTACTTGTCAGTCTAACTTCTGTGCCTGTTATTAAAGGCAATGTGTAACTAGACTTACTGTACAGTTGTTTGTCATATGACTAGACCACTTTCCTATAGGAAAATAACACTAAAATCAGTGGTTAATTGTAAATGATTAACATCTGGCTCTTTGAAGCATGTGTGTATATATGTGTCACATTTTACTGGTATGAAAGATGGTAAAATGCAATTTATAGTTAATAAGGTATGATATTCTTGTTATAAATTCCATATAGCCAATTGATTCTTACACAATGCTGTTGTTGATTTTTTCTGAATACTTGTATCCATAGCCAACCTATGGTTATAACTGATGAAAGAGTGTAGCTCTCACATGAATGTTTGTTGATATTTTCATTTACAATAATGAGTGATATGAAAGTGAAACAGTGAATATATGTTGGAAATTTACTCCTTCGTAATGATGTGAGCAATTTCCTTGCTGAATTTATGATAATTTTTAGAGACTGACAGAATATTTCCTCAACTTTTGGTACTACTTACAATGTAATGGCTATAGACACCTATAAAATTTTATGTTTAATCTGTATTATTAAAGGTTTTAATATTAACAAAACAATAAATTGAGTCTGATTCATAGAATTTGTTGATTTCTGTGATCTAAACACTCTTCCCATAGTCAATTTCAAGGTGCCAAGGTGAATCATTGAACATAAGGTGGAAAGAGATCATCATTACCATACCATAATATCATAAATCCAGTATTCAGAAAAAATACATGTTAATAGCCTTAAGAGCATCACATTGGCTAACTACAAGTTTGGAGGTTCCCATGACTACTCTTAGCCTGGTAATTCTATAGTACAACTTATAGAACTCAGGAAAGTATTATAATTAAAACTGTATTATTGCAAAAATGATAATGCAAATTAAGGGTAGGAAAAGGAAGTGATGTATAAGGCTATGCCTGGAAGGGGTCCAAGTGTGAAGCTTCTAATCATCTTCTCCACGTGAAGGGCTGGATGGCATTACCTTTTCCTGGCTCTGATGTGTCATAATACCCAAACGGTACTAGTAATCAGGGAAGACCTTGGCAAACACAAATTATTCCTGTCTGGAACGACATTCTAAGGATATAGAGATCAACTCCCTAAAAATCATAGCAATTGGCATTTTTGAGCCAGTACATGCCAGCTCTAGCATATCAATCACTGTAAAGTTGACTTTTTTCTTCAACTAGGGTTTGATTGCATGGTAAAAAATGAAGTGGATTAACTATACAAAATGTATGCTGTATTAAAAAAAGAAGCTTGCCATTAGACTAAAATATTCCAAATTCCTAGCATATTAATTACATAATTTAGTGGGAGGATATATCTATAAACATTTTTTAGGCTATTTTATAAAATTCAGGTTGTTTTTTATAACTCTAATTTATAAAAGATATTTTCAACAAACATGTTGTCTATTTTGATCAGGGTGGTTTCTGTGGTTGTAAAAGTATTAACCACAAGGCAATACCTAGTAATAATAATTAAAGCATCAATACTGTATCTATGGAAGAGGCTCATTAAAAAATATATTTCAAGGTGTGTTGTTTTGGTTTTACCTCATTTCATGTGCAATTAAGGAATAAACAATGAGAAAATCTCCTTTACTCAAGTTACCTTCAGTAAGTTTAATTCATTCAAGACAATTGTAGAAGAACTAAATTTGAATATACAACTTTGCCATATAGTCTGAAAAATATATTAGTGGAACTCTGTAATGGCTATATCTGTTATTTTATGGAAATAGGAAAAATGGCATCAATGACAGAATCTATCATTTACGGTCTAATTTAAACTTGATCTTGTTTTTCAGGTTATGTTCAATAATTGAGACATTTGCTATCTTTTGTATTCTTATGGAAACTGAGCTTCAGGTAGAACCTGGGGCATGTGTGTGTGGGGAGAGAAAATAAACTACCTTTACGGCACATAGCAAGGACCTTTATATGCTCTTCTTAGAGTTTGTAGTAAGGAAGAGAAGTTTGGTCAGAAGCAGATATGAACCCAGAATTTAGGAAGTCAGATGTAAAAAATACTTAGTAAAGGATGTTGAGATGCTTAGTATAGGATGTTGAGCCATCCAAGATGACTCAAGAGGGTTGATAATTTATAATTATTAATTAAAAACAGTTTCTAATTATGATAGTGTGAACAAGAAAAGGCATCAGTTTCTAAAGTAAAGGGTCTAATTGTGGAGAGTACTTATTAGTTTAGGCTTATAGGGATAAACTGGTTATATTTGGGATAACTTCCCAGTTATGTTTTTAGTTTTTTCTTATATTCATTGGACTTGCCTTCTTCATAGCTCTCATTATACAATGTGATTCTGTCTCCTAGACACAGCAAGTTAGAACTGAGAAAGATGTCCAATCCAGTCATTACGAGATGTTGATTTGTGAGAGAATGAATCCTTCTGTGTGTCTGAATCATGGAAACTCAGGAAACTATTGCTTTCACTTCTCATAATGCCATGATCAACTAGCCAGCACCACTGGTCATCCCACTCTGGGATCCAGTTACTCCCATTGCATTTAGCTTTCCCAATTCAGTGGCAGTTCCCACTGTTACATTCTAGCTTGCAGAAAAAAGCAATCATAGAGTTCTTCAATGGTGCAGGGGCTCCTCTCACAAATTTATCTTTTCAAGTATTGGTAAAAGGTGTGTCCTCTTGAATCTTTCAGAGTGACTGAATAGAGTCTTAAATGACAAATCCACTCTGACACTCCAATATTCCTGAACCTTTGAATCCCTTCCTTTGCAGTATATCTAGGCAGGTCTAGCATTTCAAGTTCATTTACTGTGGGCGAACTTTTGGTCCATGTTTCAGATAACAAACCCCCACAATTTTCAGAGCCCTTCCTTGTTCTCCTCAGACCAGGGTTGGGAGGTGATGTGGAAAGAGAGGCTACTTCTATTGGTAAAGAAGAGTCATCAGAATTTAGGGGTCCAATACCCTTAGATTCATTAGTGTTTTCCTATACATTCCCATTCTAATTTTCCAGATTCCATTCCTTTTCTGTCAATGCCCCCACTTTAACAGTAGACACATGGTAACTTTTGGAATTCAATTTGCATTGTAATCAGCTACTCTTAGGCTGGGATTCTGAGTCTGGTTTTTAGCAATCTCAGTTCTTTAGATTTGTATTGCTGCTTTTTTGTATTTTTCATAGTAATTTTTAGTGTTTGAGCATTGCTATGGCCTCATGGCCTTTTATACATTCCACTTGTTTCAATTATTATTTGCTCAAATAGACACAAATTGGTTAGTGATCTCTTAAATTGGCTCTTTTGTCCTCTGAAATTCTTGGAAGCAATCCTTACTTTTTGGCAATGATGGATTTCTAACCCTATTGTAATTTTTTTCTCCTCCAAGATGTTGAATCATTTGCCCTCCATTAAGTGTTGGTGACTTATTGTAAGGAAGAATATTAGGGATCAAAGTCTGAGTACATGTGAGAGTGAAGGTGGGCACTACTGCTGCTGCTTTTTATCAGGCCATTCTTGATATTGACAGATCTGAAAAAAAATTCTTTTTATAATTATGAGTTCAAACATCTTTTCAATTTAACTTATCTTATTATTTTCTGCTTTCCTTATATTGCAGGTTTATCAACCACTGAGACTTTTGCCCTCTTTGAAATCTGACACCTTTCCAACTATCAGTTTTAGTCCTTTCTGAGGAGTTTTTTTTGGGGGGGGGTATCCCTGTTTTCTTTGATTCTTGTTACTAAATTTAGCTCAAGTGAGCTTCTACTTCTTGCAACCAAAAATTTTAACAAACAAAAACTTATTAAGGATAAATATGAGTCTGGCAGATAGGCTGGAGGCTAAGATTTATTAAAATCTATACAAAAATGGTTTAAAAATAAAATGAAAGAGTCTATTTATAGTTACATCAGAGAAAGAAAAATAAGGAAGAAAGCCCTAATTGTGTTTTATGACAAAAAAGAAAAAATGGAAAATCTAAAGTATCAAAGAAGAGAAAAAGCTATCAAGTAATATTAGTTTTAAACTTCAATAAGTAGAACAGTTATGGGGAAGAAAGACCTGAAATCCACAATACTAATTTTAACTTAGTTAAAAATGATGTAGGCTATACCAGATATGTTTATGAAAACAAAGAAATGGCTATATTGTCAGTGATCTTTGACGAGTCCTGAAACACAGGAGAGACTCTGGAAACGGAAGAGAAATACCTGTACATGTAGTTCTGATTTTTTTTTTTAATTAAAAGAACCATCAGCATGGCATTGAGCATAGGTGAGACTTTAGAGCAGTGGTTCTTGACCTTCCTAATGCTGCGTCTTTAGGGGTATAATTCTAGGAAATGTTTGTGCAAGCTTAGAAAAAGTGGCATGTAATAGTAGCATGGGTGAAATAATGATTGGTTATGACAGAAGAGCTTTCTATCCTTTACTTATTTCTTTGGACAAAGTTATAGCTGTCTATGACAACAGACATCAAGCACTTAGATTTCAGCAAGGGATCTAACACTATTATATTATGATATTCTTCTCACTAAAACGGAGAAGTTTGGTGAGTAAATGGTAAAAAGTGGGTAGATTTATAACTGGTTAAATAACTATACCTATAGGTGTTGATGTATGGATTGATGTCTGTTGGAATACTCAGCTGAAAGACTGAAAGAAACATTTCTGTTACTGTAAAGATAATAAAGCCCTGTGCCTTTTTTTTTTTGCCACTTTGTACCACTGCTGTCAAATAGTACCTTCTGTGATGATGGAAATGTTCTGTATCTGTGCTGTCTATCCAGTGTGGTAACCACTGGTCACATGTAGTTTACCTGAGCACTTGAAATCTAGTATTGAAGGCACTGAGTTTGTTTTGGGTTAGTCATTTTAAATTTAAATAAACACATATGCCTAATGGCTATTGCACTGTTCAGCACAGATTTACACTATCTCTAAATTTTAAATGAAATATATGCAAAATTTTTTGTCTCTTAAAAGGTATTTAAAGTTTCATTTTATAGAATCATAAAACTGTTTTACTAAGATGACCTTCAATTGTTTTACAACTGTTTATGGATGAGAAAAATGATGCCTAAAGCAATTAATTGATTTGATCAGAGTTACAGTTATCAACTGAATGCTGAATGGGAACTGAAATGATTGTTTTTTGAATTTCAGTCAGTGCATTTTTTTTCATATGTACTATATTATAGAACATAGCCCTTCGGTATGTAAGTGTGTATTAGATACTGACTTTCAGTGGCCAAGCCCGAAAAATTTTTCTTTCTGACTTTTTTTGATATTAAAGATGGGTAGTATTCACAAGTTGATACATAAGATTTTTTGTAGGTGTTCCTAAAAGTGGAATCTTGAGATTTTTGTTTCTTAGTTGCAAAGGCCAAAACTAATTAGCATTAGCTTTCAATGAGTAAATGTGTATCCTTTCAGGGAAGACTATTTTTAGGTCTATGAACTTCAGAGTTGATTTCTTTTTTTTTTTTTCCACCCAATTAAAATATATATTATTTAGGACCATGGCACTGTGCTAATGGATTTCTGAAAAAAAGAAAGAGGTGACCTGCTGCTGTGTAAAATTGTAGCAAGAAATCAACAGGGAAGGGATTAGAACAATTATAATCTTACATTCACAAAGGAAGGAAATGAAGTCTGATGAATAAGATCTGTAGTTTATATTTATGGGAAGTAAAACAGCATTGTATTTCACATATTATTTGTACCAAACTGACCTCATTACCTTTACCTGCTTTCCAAGATACAGGAAAATTCCTCCTTCTAATATCAAATTAAGTGGGAATATGCCTACTTTTATAATTTTAAGAGTGGAGTTGTACTGTTTTGATGCTATTTTAAAGAAAAATCTGTTTATTCTGTCTCTCCCAATGCAAGAAAATTATATATAAGCTAATTTGCTTATAAGTGGGATTTTTATATTTTTGAAATGAAAAATATAAAACAACCCCCAAAAGAATTGATGTAGTTTTTGAGTGTGATGGTCATTGCTTTCTTCAAAACCTCTTGTTTCATTTATTAATAGATTAATAGGGATCGCAACCACTCTTTTAAGTAAAGGGAGTAAGGGAGAGCTTTTAGAGAAGGATATGGATTTGAAAAGTACTGGCATGGATGTAAAGATAGAGCAGAGAGAAACCATCACCCTCATGGATGAGCTATTATTGAGTTGCCATGTGGTCAATTTCTGCCATGTCCTAGCTAACTCTTTCTCTCCTGATCCCGTCTCTGCTCTGCCCCCATATACACATATACCCAATACTGAAACAAGACCTCATTTTCTCCACTGTATAGAATAAATTAAGGTGGAAATATTATATTTGAAGAGGCTCTCCCATGTTTTCACAGAATCTTAGAACAAAGCTTGGACCAGAACAGTGGTCTCACAATTCCCATTTCAGAGGTCTTTTCTCTCTACTGTGCTATTTTTCTAGTTTTGGCTGCAACAGAAGTTTGAAAATGGCTTTAATCTTCCTTCTATTTGATCAATAGAATAAGTATAATACACTTATATAATACAAGATATTTTAGGGCAAATGAATTACTTTGTACAGACAAAACTGGAAAAAAGGGTGCACCTATGGCTCAGTGCGTAGGGAGTTGGCCCCATAAGCCAAGGGTGGTAGGTTCAAATCTGGCCCCAGCCAAACTGCAACAAAAAAATAGCTGGGCATTGTGGCGGGCGCCTGTAGTCCCAGCTACTCGGGAGGTTGAGGCAAGAGAATCACGTAAGCCTAGGAGTTGGAGGTTTCTGTGAGCTGTGATGCCATGGCACTCTACCGAGGGCGATAAAGGGAGACTGTGTCTCTCCAAAAAAACAAACAAAAAACTGGAAAAAAAAAAGCAAAACCAAACCAAACCATCTGTTTAGGTGCCATTTAGACAAGTCCTCTTGATCTTTAACAATTTGTTAAGTGTCCACTATGTATAGAATATGGATCTTAGCACTGAAAGGAGTTAGGAATTGTGAGATAGAGTATTTGTATTAGTAAAGCTAGTTTCTGCTGTGCTGGGGCATCACTCTTTCCCCAGCTTTCACATTGAAGAGTTAGGTCTCAACTAACCCTACCCTCTTCAATGATGCTTTCAAGACTACCTTATTTAATGCTGTACCTCCTATCTTCCCTAATCACACTATACAGCATTAATTTGCCTTCTTTTCTTCATAGTTGTCATCATTATCTAAATTTATCTTTTTTCTTCTCTTGTCTTTTTTTTCTTTAATATTATATAAGTTCCATGAAAACAAACTCCATTTCATTCTTACCTAAAGTATAGAATAATTCCTGGTACTAAGAAAATACCTAATACTTACTCGTGAAATGAATTAGTTTGCACTGAATGGGCACACATCTTCTTTTCCCTTGGTGCCTGGGTAGTTGCTACAGAAGCATTCCAGCTTCAGCCACACAGTGCAGTAGCAAACAAAGCCCTGCTGTTGAACCTGGAAACAGTCCTGAGACTCCCCTCTCCTTTAAAAGTGGTTTCCCTTTCAACCCCTGTACTTCTTTCTTACTAGTTAACCCCAGACATAGCCACTTTAGTCCCTCTTAACAGGTTTTCAAAACTTTGAACTTTGAACAGAAACAGGCTGAGGCCTTGATCCTGTTTCTGCCATGAGGGCTTTGGATTTCTCATGCTCCTTTTCCTTCATCCTTATGTCCAGTTTTGCCTTTTCCTCATGTTAGTGTGTATGGACTCTTTTTTATTGAGGTGAAATTCTCATAATATAAAATTAACCATTTTAAACTCATTAAAGCTGTGGTATTTAGGACATCCACAATGTTGTGTAACCACTACCTCTGTTTCCAAAACATCTTCATTACCCTGAAATATAATCTAAGTTCCCATCTTCTATAATTTATTAAGTATTTGACTTGGAGAAAGTCATTTAATCATTCTGGCCTCAGTTGTTTCTTTGTTAAAAATTATGTTCTTCATGAAATTTGAGACCTAAAAATAATATTAGATGTATAGAATCTAGAATGTTAAGTGATGGCTGGAAAAAAATGTATTAAACATGTCCAATTCCCCGAATTTGCATTTGAGGGAACTGCATCCTTGCATGATTATGTGACTAGTCCAGGGTCACAGTATTGTTGCTCTTTATCTCCCTGATCTGTAGTCTGGTCCAGCGTTTTTCCATTGTATAAAATGAGTTCTTCTTCTAGTTTAGTTATTTCTTATGTTATCACTATTGATTACCTGGGACAAACTATTTACTAGGTTAGGCATACAAGATACTTTGTCTTCTTACAATAATCCTGCATCTTACCCATGAAGAAATAGAAGTTCATGGAGTTTCAGCAATTTTTCTTAGTCATAAATTAGTAAAATGGTAGAACCAAAATTAGAAACATAGTGGATCTAATACCACACTGAACTTTTGCTGACACTGCAAGTTGGCAACCTTGCAGAGGGGCAGGGTGTAGAAATAGCAGCCCACTCAGCACAGCTAGAGTGACCTATTCCAAAGTCAGTTTGCCCAAACATCCTCCTTATAATAACCTAGAAATCCCCTCCTCCTGACAGGCTCCACCTGACATTTGTGGTGAGTGAGGAATCTTTTCTTCTTTTGGCTGGATGTGTGGTCATCTGTTTGGCCTTGAATTTCCCACAGGTGTAATTGTGACTCCAGGAGGTCAGGCAGCATCATGATTATTTTCCCCATAGGGTAGACACAGAAGATAATATTTCAGATCAGAGTTGTGCAAGAGCATCACAAATATCCTGTTATTTTAACTACCCAAGATTACTTCTTTGAAATACCTTTTTCTAAAGTGTATGTCCTTTACCAAATTATAGAAGCTCAGAATTACAAATAGATTGTGAGACCTACCAAATTTTTCAGAAAGCCCAATTTTGAAAGTTATATTGGGTTTGCTTCTCTGACAAAATTTATCGTGTATTCCACTAGGTGACAAAAGCTGGAATTGT
Source organism: Galago senegalensis (assembly GCA_963575145.1). Taxonomy (NCBI): domain Eukaryota; kingdom Metazoa; phylum Chordata; class Mammalia; order Primates; family Galagidae; genus Galago; species Galago senegalensis. The sequence continues at coordinate 1,504 of CAUYTI010114507.1, read as the reverse complement.
CACTGAGCTTACAAATATAATAATTTATGGCTTTTGATTTCAAAAAGCTCATAGTTCAGGTGATAAAGACAGAGACATAAATATACAAATTATAACACAAAATTGGCACCTTTTATATTGATATAAGAAAATAGGTTTTCTGTGACAGGAAATTTATCAGCAGGGAGAGACGTTATTCAGGTACATTTTTCCCTGACTCAGATTTCTTTCTTCTATGAGAAAATGCCCATCTAGGGGCTAAGTTTGATTTAAGAATCGGTGGTTCTTTGTTTTAAGAACTGTTGTTTGTTTAAATTTCATAAAAAGGCTAGATGGTGATATAAGCCCCCAAGTATAAAAAGATAATGGTGTAGCAAGATTATAGCTGCTTCTTCTCAAATGACTATATCTACCTGAATGGACAGGTCAGAAGTAGCTGTTAAAACTGTGGGAAACTAAGGAATAAGGAAATCTGCTGGAGGGTGTGCTATATGTGCTTCTGCTCTGTGTAGACACTTCTGTTAAGTTCTGTATTCAGCCAGTAGCTACATACATTGAAAACTCAGTGGTGGGTGCACATTTGTGTTCAGGCACATCCATTTGGTTAACATAGCCTTCATGTCATTTTCTTAGTTATTGTGTTAAGACATTTATATTCTACATGTACCACCATAGGATACACCATAGACGTTATCTCACCAATCACCCTCCCTCCACCCATTCTCCCCCCTCCCCTCCCCTCCCTTTCTCCTTTCCCCTTATTCTTGGGCTAAAATTGGATTATAGCTTTCCTATGAAGGCTATAAATTAGTTTCATAATAGGGTTGAGTACATTGGATACTTGTTCTTCCATTCTTGAGATACTTTGCTAAGAAGAATATTCTCCAGCTCCATCCATGGAATTGTCCCAGAGCTCTCTGAGAGAATAATCCATTTTTGCTGTCTACTTCTCTTCCTCTTTGAGTGTTTGGGAGCATTCAAAAGATTTGTCTTCAATGTCAGAAACCTTTCTTCTGCCTGCTCCAATCTGTTGCTGAGAGATTGTACTGCATTTCTCAGATCTTTGAAGGCTGCAAGTTCTTATCTCATTGTGTCAAAATCTTTGGTGATTTTGTCTTTGAACTCATTTAATTCTTTAGACAACCTTTGAAATACTCTTTGAATTTCTTTTTTTTTTTTTTTTTTTGAGACAGAGCCTCAAGTTATCCCCCTGGGTAGAGTGCCATGGCATCACAGCTCACAACAACCTCCAACTCCTGGGCATAGGCGAGTCTCTTGCCTCAGCCTCCAAAGTAGCTGGGACCACAGGCGCCTGCCATAACACCCAGCCATTTTTTTTGGTTGCAGCTGTCATTGTTGTTTGGTGGGCCTGGGCTGGGGATTGGAACCCGCCACCTTAGGTGTATGTGGCTGGCGCCTTAGCCACTTCAGCCACAGGCACTGAGATGAGTATAAATGTCTTAACACAATAATTAAGAAACCAGATTCATGAAAGTATTTCAAATTGTTATAAAACCAGCACATT
>CAUYTI010114506.1:0-44760 GCA_963575145.1 Galago senegalensis | reverse complement strand
TTTAAAATTATTTTCTACTTGGTTGGTGGTTGGGTTAAATGGTTTTTTGTTGCTACACAATTTTTACTTGGGGGGGGGTTAAAACCGGGCTTTGGCAAAAAAAAAAAAAAAAAAAAAAAGCAAAAAAAGAAGATAGACTGGTAGCCAATAATCTAATTTCTAATTAGTCTAAATGGTCTAATGGCTAATAGTTTACTTTCATTACAGCCTGAGAATGCAAATTATATAAATGCAAGTCTTTAAATCTGTTTATTTTATGAACTATAATTTTTTCTACCTTGGTGAATGCTTCATGTTCCCTTAAGAAGGATTAGTTAACTGTCTACAGTAAGTGAGATATAAAGATAGAGAAAAGAAAAATAGCATAGTATTTATCTTTTAAACAATCTCAGTCTTAAAGAGCCTATAATAATGTAAATATAACCAGTCATTCATGCGGATAAAGAATAGGATAGATAGGTAATTCTGCTTTCTTTATATATGAAAATTGAATATTAGTATTTAAGTGTAATATCATCATCCCTATCAATAGGCAGAATTAGTATTTTAACCTGAGTTTGTTAACTGAAGCTTCAGGGTTCTTTTTTATTATAATCAAGCATTTTGGTGAAATTGTGGGAGATACACTTCTACTTGTCTTGTTCAAAACAGGCTCATATTCAGAAGGAATTGTGTAGACTTCTCAAATTTACACTGACTATCATGTTCTAACTATATTAAAGTACAAAGAGACAGGTGACACATTCATTTTATCATTTCAATTTTACTATCATAGTTTTTATATTTTATTACTATTTTATCATTAAAAGTCATAAGCATTTAAGATAATTAACCTGTCTATGTAAAGAATAGCAAATACTTTTCTTCTTTTGGGTATTACCTTATCCTGTTTTGCATAGCAGTCATTGATCAAGATACTTTATTTTTTTCTACCTATGGAGAGTTCTAATTTTATTCAAAATATAACACATACGATTAAACTATTTTCATAGTCTGTAATATCAAAGTTATTTAATTCCCATTAGGCATATAATAAACTTAATATCACCACCCTATGTATACACATATAAAAGCACACGTACTTTTAATATAGAATCATGTATTTCATGAAACAAGCACATAACACTCTCTTCATTCTATTCTATTCTTTTCTTTTCTTTTTTTTTTTTTTTTTTGCAGTTTTTGGCTAGGGCAGGGTTGAACCCACCACCTCCGACATTTGGGGCTGGTGTCCTACTCCTTTGAGCCAAAGGCACTGCCCCTCTATTCTATTCTAAAATGATTGAGAATATTAGTCAATTTTAAATTTCACTAATATCTCAGAGTTACATTGCCAAAGACTGTTAACTTTAACAGCTCCCCGTTTCATACTCACTTAATATCACTGAAGCATGTGTTGTTGGTTATATATACACAGAAAGAAAGAATTTTGGGAAAAAGTCATAGTTATATGATGTAAGATATTTATAATAATTTAATTAAGTCCATTAATTGTATCCGTATATGTTTCAGTAAATTGTCTGAGAACATTACTAGTTTCTACCTCAGTGAAAAAGAAATGTTTAGACCAATAGACAAAAAGATGATGGAGATGTATTTAATCATTGATTATTCCCATGATATTCTTATTAGGTATGAATTAATTATTGATTGACTTGTGGCTCTATTTTTATTTCTGCATTAATATAATACCAAATTATATTTACATAATAAATTATAAATAATACATGTACATTTAGGTGCCAGGGTTATTTAATTAAGTTAAATAACTCCATAGTGTACACTGTAGTAATTCAAGTAAAAAGGTAAGCTCAATGATTATTTTATATTTAAGTATTAAATTATAAATAATAGATATATATCATTAAGTGACAGAGTGTATACTGTAGTAAGTGCAAATAAATAGATAATCTCAATGGATCATTTAATTTTAGAGTAAAATAAGTAAATTATTAAAATTTTCATAATATAAAATATTATTAATTGGACTCAACTGTGTTTCAGGGTGTGATGCAGGTTTAAAAGAGTGTCTACTAGAGTGAGAACATGGAAAACTAGATGTCAGAAAAAATAATCTCTTTTGAGTTCCATTTTCAATGAAAAGCAAAGGTTATTGTTCCCAATCATTCTAGGGGATGATTGTCTCATGGGGAAGAATTAATGGTCAAATAGAATCACTCAAATTTCTGTTATTCTTTTCATGAGAAAGGAAATTTTTAAATGCACATCGATTATGAGAGAAATTTTAATATTACACATGCTTCCCTTTATAGCTATTCACAATATGCCAAACATTGTGTTAAATACATTTACATTTTAAGTATTTTCTTCATAAATTACAGGCACTAAGCACTGTTCTAAGTGAAACAATGAAAATCCCATGAATTTGGTAATTTTTTTCCTTCTATCCATGAAACAGATGAAGAAAAAGAGACATAAAGAATTTAAGAAATTTTCTCAGAATTACCAAGGTTTTTACCTAAAACGTTGGCATGATATGTGACAGATAATTCCCTTAACAAACACGCTATTGTTTCCAGATTATCTGTAGTATAACTTCCTTGTGATTTTGTTTAATTTTGATCACTATTACAAACAAACAAACATATTCTTGGGCTATCATTGGGTTATAGCTTTCATAGGAGGGCTGAGTACATTGGATACTTTATAGTTTCATAGTAGGGCTGAGTACATTGGATACTTTTTATCCCATTCTTGAGATACTTTACTAAGAAGAATATTTCCAGCTTCAACCATATAAACATGAAGGAAGTAAAGTCTCCATCTTCCTTTAAGGCTGCATAATATTCCATGGTGTACATATACCACAAATTTATTGATCTATTTGTGGGTTGATGGGCACTTGGGCTTCTTCCATGACCTAGCAATTATGAATTGCACTGCAATAAACATTCTGGTACACAATAGGGAGGGGAGGGGAGGGGTGCAGGGAGGATGGGTGGAGGGCCATTATGCATGATGTTGATATTAATATTCCTGTATATGTTTTTGTGTGAACATGTGTTTTCAACTCATAGAAGTAAAATTTATGGGCCACAGGTAATTTTTTATTACATTTTAGAGGACTGCAAAGCTGTTTTCCATAGTAGCTGCACTATTCTGCATTACCACAAGCAATGTGCAAGGGTTCTAGTTGCATGTTGTGCAGTGGCTATATGGTGCTATGTCATTGCGGTTTTAATTTAAATTTCTCTGATAATTAATGATTTTGACTGTACAGTGTGCCCTTATGGATATCCTTCTTTTCAGGTTTCTATTGCTTACATATCTTTGTTGGATAAATGCCTACTCTACTTGTCCACCTTTTTGTTGTTGTTGTTGAGCTTTTAGTTTTCTTATTCTTACATGTTAGGGTTTTATTTTATGTAAATATAACCGAAGCAGTGCAAGACTTGTACCAAAAAATTTTCAAAGACATTAAAGAAGACCTAAATAAATGAAAAGAAATCCCATGTTCATGGAATGGAAGACTTAATATTGTTAACAAAAATACTATACTCCCCACACATCTACAGATGGGCCACAATCCTTATAAAAGTTCCAACTGGTTTTTTTTGGGGGGGTTTTTTTGGCATAAGTGGACAAATTAATCCTATTAACAAAATTCTTACAAAATTACAAGGGACCTTAAAGAGCCAAACAATATTGAAAAAGAGAGAGAAAAATTGAAATACAGGTTTTTCTCAGATTTTAAAATTTATTGCCATATATAGTAACCAAGATAGTCTGATATTATAATAACAATAGACATATAGATCAATTGAGTAGAATTGAGAGTCAAATAATAGACCTATACATTTATGGTCTATTGGTTTTCAAAAAGGGTGCTGGGATCATTCAATGGACTTTTCAACAAACGTGTCTAAGAATCCACATGGAAAACAGAAAAATTTTATTTCCACCTCATACCATATAAGAAAGCAACTCAAAAAAAAGTAAAGATGTAATTACTTGTAAGAGCTGACACTAAATTTTTCAGAAGGAACTGTAGGTACAAAAAATATTTTCTACCTTGGATTAGGCAATGATTTCTTTAATATGACACCAAAAACAAAAGCAAGAAAAGAAAAAAAGTAAGTTCAAGTCTATAAAAACTGAAACATTTGTGCATCAAAGGACACTATCAAGAAAGTAAAAAGATAATCCAGAGAATAGAAAAATCCAATCATTTGTCCAATATAAGTCTACTAATTTTGATAGAGGTTTTCAGGAGCCTCAGTACTAAAACATGGACTACATACCATTTATTATTTGCTAAGAAAAAGCAGATGGTTAATAGGTCTGGCTTAAAGTCATACAACAAATCAGAATGCAAATATTAAATTATTTCTATTCAGGGCCAGATGGGTAATATTTTCATCATCAATCATCTTAGATTTTTTCACTCACATCTTCTGATGGCTTTTCATATACAATAAATAGGTAACCATATATATTTTAAGGATTTTTTTAGGTCATTATTATATCTGACAGAATATCGATGATATTCCTTTTAAAAATACATTAAACATATTTGCATTTGCATAGAAGTAAGAAGAGAGGAAGGTCCAAGAAGAATGATTTTTAAAATCTTATTTCATTTTTTCCATATGCCCAGGTTTTCAACAGTTTGCCTCAGTTTGGTCTAAATAGCTCTGGGTCCATTTCCTTGAGTTTTAGATTCATTGATACTATTGCATATCAACTCTCAAAATAACTCATTAACTTCTCTAACTTTTATCTCTAACTCAAAAATCTGTGATCCCATTCTCAACACTTTTAATAAAGAAATGTTTATATCAATTGCATAGATTTGTAAACAAAACAAAACACCAAAAAACCTCTCAGGAACCGCCTGCCTCAGAAAATCACCTTAGACAAGTTTATGTTTCTAGAATCTACTCCAAGTGAATTAAAAAGTTATTTTAGGGATGGGAACATGCAATTTGTATTCCAATAAGCTAAGCAGGTGGGTGATTTTTATTCACTATAAATTTTCAGATCTATAGACCTACCAAATTAAGTGCTAGTGCATTTCAGGCCACATAAGCTTTTTATGACTTGAAGCTTGCCTTTTTTTTTCTTACATTGTTGCATGATACCCCAAATGAAAAATTCCCCTCCAGACCCTCTAACATTTGCTGAGAGATCCAGCTGTGCTTGATGCAGATCTGGGGTAACTTGATACATACTATTTCATGTTCAAATAGCCTTATAAGGAAAAGATATTATGATGACATCCATTTTATAAATAGAAAAACATAGTAACAGAGAGTTTAAGAAATTGGATCCTAGATGGATGGCTCAAAAGTCTACACTCTGAATGGTCAAGTTTGTAATACTAGCTAGTGACACTGGAAGTATTTCCTAGTACCCCAGAGGTGGTGCATGTTGCTCAAGTCATGCCAGCATCATTCTTTTGCCATGTCTTTCCCATATATCACAACCCTCACAAGAATTTCCATTTTCTGAACTGCATTACTGACTCATTATCATGCCCCAATAATTACGTAAATAGCTGTATCATAAAAAATCATACAACTTGGTCTTTATTGGTTTCCTTACTTGTTTCCTGCATTTTAAGATATGAAATGTTAATTGGAAAAATATTTATCAGAGTAGTAGCTAGGATAGGATAAAGCTATAATAAACAGATGTTAAATTAAATAACTACTTACATTTAATAAGATGAACGAATACATGATATGTTAATATGTAATTGAAGTAGGCTGTTTGAGGTGATTTTGTTTGTATTTGAGGAAATGAGTACCATGTGTTGGACAGTAAATTTGATTTAACGTTTGTGTTGAAATTTGAGGATAGGGCTATTGCTCTATTACAGTGAAGAGTGCTAATCATAAAGGAAAATAGGAAAGGTGAATCATGCTGAAGGTTTGGTTAAAATGTTATGAGAAAGTTAATTAATTCAAGGATGAATTAAGTAAAGTAAAACAATAAGTTAAAAAGTTATTTTCTTTTTTTCTGGAAGATTTTTACATGAGTACGTTTTTTATTTTTTGAAATATGCAAAGAAAATCTTTTGGATTGTATCCTTGAAGGCTTGTTTCACCTGCTGGTTCCATAGGGTGTATATGAAAGGGTTTAATAAAGGGGCAACAGAGGTATAAATAATTGCTACACCTTTGGATAAAGTCACTCGTTCCTTTGCAGATGGCTTTGCGTAAATAAAGATACAGCTGCTATAAGTCAAGGAGACTACAATCATGTGAGACGAACAAGTTGAAAAAGCCTTTGTTCTTTTCTGAGCAGAGTGGATTTTTAGAATGGTTTTAATAATGTACGTATAGGAAAGAATCACTAACAGCAAAGTAACAGCCAGTGTTATAGCAGCTGAGACAAATGAAATCAACTCTAGCAGATGAGTGTCTGTGCAAGAAATCTGTAACACGGGGGATGTGTCACACATGAAATGGTCAATTACTTTGGAAGCACAGAATTTCAGTTTCAGCCCCAAGATCAAAGGTGGAAAGGTAATCAAAAAGCCTGCTGTCCATGAACTGAGTACAAGTTGGTAGCACACTCTGTTGCTCATAATGATTGGGTAATGTAGAGGTTTGCAGATTGCTATATAACGATCAAAAGACATGGCAGCCAGCAAGTAAAATTCGGTGACTCCTAATAAGAGGAAAAAGAATAACTGAGCTGCACAACTATTGTAAGTAATGATCTTGTTTTTAGTCATTATGGTTATCAGGAATCTGGGAATACAGACTGTCGTCAGTGAGAATTCCAAGAAGGAGAAATTTCGGAGGAAGAAATACATTGGAGTCTTGAGGCGGGGATCCAGCAGGGTAAGGAAGATGATAGATAAGTTCCCCATCACACTCAACATATAGTTCAGAAAAAGAAATATACAAACCACAATTTGCAATTGTGGGTCATCTGTCAATCCCAGCAGAATGAACTCTATCTCCCTTGACTGGTTCTTCATTTCAGATTTGAGGGCTATTATGTAACAAAGGAAAAGAGCCTCAAAAAGCAGAAACAACAGACTTTTTAAAAGCTACAGACACAAGAAAAACATTTTGATAAAGCAGATGATACTTAAAATTATTGGAGAGTTCAACCTCAGATTCTTCTCATTGACTATTTCATTTAAGCCAATGTTATTGTTATAGCAATAGTAAATTCTTTCTTTTCTTTCCCTTTTAAACTTTAAAGGTAATTTAAATTTTGGCAGATCACCTCCAGATGAATTCTGCTTAAATGTTCTAAATAGAATATAAGTTATTACTTAGAATATATTTTCTGTGTTATTTAATAATGTATTGAAACAATTCTACACAATATTGCCAGTGTTCATTTACAAGAATTGTTAAAAAACCTTTAGCACAAAAAAGACTTAAATATTTTTTTAAGGAAATAAAAAAATTAACAGCTACATATTTTCTTTGTTGAAAATTTTCTTACATATGTCATCATTTTGTGCTGATATAGTCTTCTCTCTCTTCAAATACATCAATCTTCTTATAATCAGTCGCATTGAACTTGTTTCTATGTAATCAGAAAGTATTAAATATAGTATTTACATAAAGATAGAAAAACCATGACAATTTACATATTAATGGAAATTACTTGGCTTTTACTGAAGAATTGCCTTATTATGAGCTAGATATTTCCTTCAAATTACAACTGACTTAGCATATGCAAGATATATCAGTATAATTTTTCCCTGTGGGAATATGGTAGAAAGAAGAGTCAAATAATAAATGATAAATATACTCATTGTTATGTTATAAAATATTAAATTATTTCAAAAAGAAATTTAATTGCAATACTTTTATTGAGTAATATTCAGAGAAGAGATGCATTCTGGATATTATATGTACCTTCTAATACTTACCATTTCCACTCACAGTTCAATTAGAATTCTTTCATACCAGATAAGATTCATATTCCATTCTTTCTTAAATATTTAAACTTAAATAAACATTTCATTTATACAAATTCTAAATAAAAATGTGTGATCCTCTGAGCAAAATGAAACGATTTAAAAAAAATCTCTCAGATAAAAGGAACCTAAACTTTATAATGTCTTCCAATTGCATATTAATAATAGGTCCAGTTTGTCATTTTGCTCAGTTTTATCATTTATCAAGGGAATTAATTGAAATAAAAAGAAGAAAAAAGTGTCCTCTAGAGACTGTTGTTCAGAATGTAGCAATTATGTTAAAAAAAAGAAAAGAAAAGAAAAAGAAAGAAGAAAGCAAAGAAGGAAATTAAAAAGCTATTGTGAATTGCTTTAACTAAGGTGACATTCTCTCCCCCTGCCCCCAATTAGAAATTATTTAAACTCCATACAAAATGCCAATAAGAATTTCAGATCCAATGCCTGGAAAAAATTTCTACTGGTAAGATGGTTTACCCCAAGCAGGAAACTGTCTTTGCTTCCATTACAGAATATAGTAGTATTTCATTAAATTGATTGTTACCCCACACTGGGAGGTGTCAGTACTTAAATGTTTCCTATTTATTTTTATTTTGAAATAAGAAACTTAAAGTTACAAAAATATAAGGAACTTGTATTCCTGAGCAGTTTGATGTGCAATCTCCTGCCCAATATTCTAGTACATATTTATTATGAAAAAGAATATTCTACAACATAACCGCAGACATCCATAAAGATCAACATTTATATATTACTAATATTTAAACTTTCAGTTCTGTTCAAGTTTACCAATTGTCTCAAAATTGCCCTTTACAGGAAAAAGGATACAGTTCAGAATGGTGTATTTCTTCATGATTAGATTGAATTCATTAACCTTTCGCAGAAATATCACAGAGGTAAGGCTGTCTTCTCATTAATCTTTATCAGGTATCATGCTATTTATTTCATTTTTTATTGTGGATGATATTTTCTTTGATTTATTGATTAACATAGCAACTTGGTAAGTTGGATCACAAACCACATCTTAACAAATTTAAGAATGTTAAAACCAGGTGGTGCCTGTGGCTCAAAGGAGTAGAGCACCAGCCTCATACGCCAGAGGTGGTGGGTTCAAACCCAGCCCCAGCCCAAAACAACTAAAGACAAACAAACAAACAACAACAAAAACCAAGAATGTTAAAACCATACCAAGTGTTCTTTCCAAACACTATCACTATCAGACCTGGTAAGTTCACAAATACATGGAAACTATGGAAACTAAACAATGCACTCCCAAGAAAATAACGAATCAAAGAAAAGAAGTCAAAAAGAAATTTGGAAAATATCTTGAGAAAAAATAATATGAAAATACAAGATATCAATACTTAATGGGATACAATAAAAATAGTACTAAGAGGAAAAATTGCAGCAATAAACACCTACATTAAAAAAGAAGAAAGATTTCAAATAAAAAATTAAAACAATGATATCCCTCAAAACTAGAAAAAGAACCAATAGTATTGAAAGATAGTGGAAGGAAATAGTAAAGATTATGGCAGGAATAAATAAAGAATAAAAATAATGGAAAACATGATGAAAATAATTGTAGGTTTTTGAATACAATTAGGTAACCCTTAACTAAAGTTGCTAAGAAGAAAGACAGAAGACGCAAGTAAATTCAATCAGAAATGAAAGAGAGGGCATTAAAACTGATGCCACAGAAGTAAAAATAATCATTAGATAACTATGAACAACTATGGATAATTCCTAGAAACACACTACCTATCAAGACTGAATCATGAAGAAATAGAGATTGAATCAGTATTCAGATTTTTCCAAAAAGAAAAGCCCAGAATCTGATGTATTCATTGTTAATTCTACCCAACTTTTAAAAAAGAATTAATACTGATTCTTGTCAATCTTTCCCAAAAAGTGAAGAGGGTGAGATGTTTCCCAACTCATTTTATATGGTTACCATTATCTTGTCACAAAAGACAGAAAAAGGCACTACAAGAAAAAAATACTTCAGGCCAATGTATTTATGAACATAAATGCAAAACCTCAAGAAAATACCAGAAAACTGAATCCAACAGTACATAAAAAAACCAAAACCATACAGCATGCCATATGGGATTTATGCATGGGATGCAAGAGTGGTTCAACATATACAAACCAATTAATGTGGTACAACATATTAACAGAACAGTGAATTTAAATCACATGATTATCTCACTATACCCAGAAAATGCATTTGAAAAAATTCAACACCATTTGATGATAAAACTTTCAATATACAAAGAACAGAGGAATTTAGTTAACATAAATGTCCATATATGAAAAACCCACTATGAACATCATACTGAATAGTGAAAAACCAAAGACTTTTTCTCCAAGGAATAAGCCATTGATGCCCACTCTCTCCACTTCTATTCAACGTAGTATTGGAAGTCCCAGATAGAGCAATCTGTTCTAAAAAAATAAAAAGTATTCACATTGGATGAGAAGAAGTAAAACTACCTCTGTTTACAGATGACATAATCATATATGGAAGACCCTAAACAATCTTTTCCCTCAAAAAAAAGGCAGACTAATAATAACTAGATTCAAAATTAACATTAGTTACATTTGTCTTCTAAAAAAACAATCAATGTGAAATGGAAATTAATTAATGATTCCATTAAATAACATCACAAAAAGAATAAAATTATTAGAAATAAATTTAGCTAAGGAATTAATCATATTGTATACTGAAAACTATAAAAACACTGATAAATGAAATTTAAGATGCAAACAAATGGAGAGATAGCCCATAATCATGCATTAAGATATTATGTATTTGATATTGTTAAAATATCCATGCTAACCCAAACTGATTAACAGATTCAAGACAAACTCTATCAAAATTCCAATGACACTTTTTTGAAAAATAGATAAAACAATAGTAAAATTCTTCCAGAATCACAAGGGATCTCAAGCAGTGAAAACACTTAAGAAAGAGAAACAAAACTGGAGGCATCACATTTCCTTATCTTGAAATATATTATAAAGCTACAATAATTCAATAATTAAAAGAGCATTGAGCTGGCTTAAAAACAAGCCTGTAGACCAGTGAAACATTATAGAAAGCCCAGAATTAAATCCATGGTACACAGTCAACTGATATTTGAAAAGCATGCCAAAAATACACAATGTGGAAAGGCCATTCTCTTCGACCACTGGTGATGGGAAAACTGCATATTCACATAGAAAAGAATGAAATCAGACACTTGTACACCACACCAAACAATTAAACTCAAAATGAATTAAATACTTTAACAGAAAACCTAAAACTATAAAACACATAGAAGAAAACATGGAGGACAGCTTGATGACACTGATGTTGGCAATGATTTCTCGGATATGTTGCTAAAGGCACAGGCACCAAAATAAAAAGTAGACAAATGAGAATGATTATGCCAGATGAAAAATCTTCTACACAGCAAAACAAACAATAAATTAGGTGAAAAGTCAACCAGTGGAATTAGAGAAGAGATATTTGTAAACCTAAAACCCTACTAAGGGGTTAGTCTCCAAAATATATAGGAGCTCCTACTACTAAAGATAAAAAAATTTCTACATAATCCAGTTTAACAATGGGCAAGGATCTTGGGTATACATTTCCCCAAATATAACACACATAAGCCAAAAAATAATTAACAAGGTCCTCAGCAACATAAATTTTCAGAATATATAATTTAAAATAACAAAGAGTCATTGTCTAACACCTGTTAATGCAACCATTATTTCAAAAAAGGATTAGAATGTTAGTGAGGATGTTGAGAATTAGAGCTCTTGTACCTGCTTGGAGGAATGTAAAACAATGCAGCCATAGGGAAAACAAATTAAAGATATAACTACCATAAGGCAGTCCCACTTCTAAATGTTTGCTCAAAAGAATTTAAATCAGGATTTCAATATTTGTGGGCTCTCTCTTCTCTCTCTTTCTCTCTCTATCTCTATATGTGTGTGTGTGTGTGTCTATGTGTCACACACACAGGATGCCAACAAAATATGCACAACTTACAAAGGAAAAAACTGTACTCAATATATAATGATAACAGTAAAGGAATACAGTAACATTTGACTTTTGCAATTACTCAGTGTATATGTAAGGTAATATCAAGGTATTATAATGTATAATATATGCACAACATCTCTTATAATGTACATGTATTTTTGGCACCCTGGAATATAGATAGATAGATCTACATATACACATATATATATATGTTTCTGAGTGTGGGTATTATATATCCACATGTGGTTGTAGTTGGTAGTCACCTTATATCTTGTTGGGTAGTGTAGACCTAAGTGGTCTTCTAAATACTATAGTTGGTTAAAAAATAAAAAGTAAATGATATCCAAATAATTATAATGGAAGGATGATTGAGGATGAATTTAAGAAAAAAATTTGTCTTCTGTGGTACATAGTTTGATGAACTTTTCCAAACATATATAGTCAGGCAACCATCACCACAATCAAGATATAAAACATTTTCATCACCCTAAAATGTTCCCTGTGACACTTCAGTAGCTGATGCCTTCCTAGCACCTGGGACCACTGATCAGATTTCTGTCCCTATGGCTCAGTCTTTTCCAGAATCACATCAATGGAATGATATAATATTTTTGTATCATTACAAACCATTTTGTATCTGCTTCTTTCACTTAGCATACTGTTTTTAAGATTCAATTGTATATTTTACGTATCAGTAGTTCATTCCATTGTATGCATAAAACCAGCTTAGGAATTTCCCGTGTTACCCCAGACAGGGAACTCCTGATGTTGATGTTAAATAATGTATCATTGATTTTTCTAAATCACTGGTAATACTCCTCTGGGATGTTGTATCTACAGCATTTTTATTTACAGCGATGGCTTTTATTACCAATGATTAGTGTATTTGTAACTTTGATCCCCAGAGAAAAGTTCATTGCGTCAATAAATTCCCTTGGGTCTGCAGTAAATAGAAAATGATAAAACTGCAGCATTTTATAAGTGTACAGTAGCAATATGGTATCTCTTTCTTGGAGGGGTTATTTATCTCTCTTAGATGATTTCCTGGCTTACTTTCTAGTTTTTAGCTTATTTCACTTTAAAGAATACATATTTAGTTCAAGCTTTTCAGTGATAGTAATCTCAATTATAAGAATAAAATTTCACAAAATTCCAATTTAGCTGGCATGGATGTGCATTAAAATCGTTAACAACTGAGTCCAAAATGTCATAGTTAGCATGAATTTGAGGAAATGTGGAAATTCTTTACAGAATCAAAATATGTATACATTGCCTCTCCACATAAAGATTGTTAGTAAGAAATATCCCCAGGGGATAATAAAATATAGTCATAAAAATGAGTAAAATCATCATTAAATATGTTAGCACATATCTCTTTCACGTAGAGAGGAAAAGGAATAGCAGATCTGAAAAGGTAAGTCAACCATACTTTAAACTTAACTCAAAACTGGAAATTAAGTCAAGTATGCAGTAAATCCAACTGAGGAAGTTAAATTAGACAACAGAATTTTCATGATTTACAAACCTTTTTTAATGGGAAATTAATTTTATGGCTAAGTACTAATAAGTGTTGTTATCTATTTTATTTGTGTGCTGTTGCATCTATGTTTTATTTTCTCTGACTCTATTTGTGAATTATTTGATAGCTATTTCCCTGGGTGACGTGAGGTATGGATAAATAGTGAGCAATTCTTTTCTACAGTTTCAGATAATGTAGTTCTAGAACAGTTGGTTAGATTCACATGGTGCGGAAATTGTTTGAGTAACTCCTAGAAAACTTTTCAGATCCCAAGTAGAGCAAAATTGTGCGTATTGGAGATAACAAGGGCACAAATACACATTTTTTACAATAAAAGCTTGTGACCATTTAACAGCTAAAGCCTGCAAGTCTCCAGATGTCATGTTAAAACATTAATCTACTCACTAGTATGTATGATAGAAAATCACATAATGCATACAAAATCATAGTGCTACTTTTATACAAACCAGTTTAGGAAAGTAATACATGGAAAGTATAGCAATATTAAGATAAATCCAAAAACAAAACCAACAGAGTGCTCCAGTAATGCATTTGTTTGAAAATCCATAAATAATGCAAAAATGAAGCAGATCAACATATTTACTATGACAAGGGGACTCTATAGGATTAAATGGAATTCTTATATGTAGAAAGGATAGTATATATTTTCTTCTGGGATAGTCAATGGTTTTATAAGGAATATGAAAGCAGCAAAGCAATATAAAATTATTGACACAGAACCAGAGGTATATAGCCACATTTCAAAAAAGTTAATTGAAAATAAAACATAATATTCCCATTTAAATTTATAATTTGTGTTTGTTTGTCCTATATTTTGATAAATTACTGTCAATTCAAATATTGGAAAACCAATCAAGAAGATTAATAAATATAACGTCATACTGTAGGTACAGAGAAAACTTCAAAACAGCTGAACTTTGAATTTCTAACTACTTGGTGGAAATCAGTACTACCTCAGCCATTGACCAGCACAGGAATTGTGATATAACTCTATATCCTGGTTTTGAAAACTTCATCCTGATACTCTGTCTAAACAGGCAACCTAGCTTACTGCAACTTGCACAGGTATGATAAAAAAAAAAAAAGAAAAATAAACTTTACATAATTAATATGATTCTACTTAAATTATATATGTAGAGCATAATTCTTCTAGGAGTAACAATCTAAAACCCATATTAATCAAATATGCATATGTTATTGTAGTCTTTGGGGGGAATTTGTAAGGAATGTTATAAAGAGAACTAATAGATTAAAAGAAACTTTGAATTAACCTGTGGCCTGTAAATATGTGTTCTCTGCCATTTTAGGCTGGAGAAATCATTTGTATATGAATAAGTTTGAATACATATGTACATGTATATATATTCTTATTTTAGGAAACTAATTTTGTTTTTATTTTCCCATATAGATTCTATAAAGTTTACAAAAGAGAAATGAAAAACCAAACGATGGAAATAGAGTTCATTTTGCTGGGATTGACAGATGACCCCCAACTACAAATTGTGATTTTCCTGTTTCTATTTCTCAACTACATGTTGAGTCTTATGGGGAACTTAATCATTATCCTCCTCACACTGCTAGATCCCCGTCTCAAGACTCCCATGTATTTTTTTCTCCGTAATTTCTCCTTTTTGGAAATCATGTTTACAACTGTGTGTATTCCCAGATTCTTGATAACTATTGTGACTAGAGACAAAACTATTTCTTATAATAATTGTGCAGCTCAATTATTCTTTATCCTTTTACTGGGAGTTACTGAGTTTTACCTCCTGGCTGCCATGTCCTATGACCGCTATGTTGCTATCTGCAAACCACTGCATTACCCAATTATTATGAGCAGCAAGGTGTGTTACCAACTTGTACTTAGCTCTTGGGTAACTGGATTCCTGATTATCTTTCCCCCATTGGTCATGGGACTCAAGCTGGATTTCTGTGCTTCTAAAAAAATTGATCACTTTATGTGTGAAACTTCTCCTATTCTGCAGATCTCTTGCACAGATACACATGTCCTAGAACTGATGTCTTTTATCTTAGCTGTGGTGACACTTGTGGTCACATTGATATTAGTGATCCTCTCTTACACTTGCATCATTAAGACTATTCTAAAATTCCCTTCTGCACAGCAAAGGACCAAAGCTTTTTCCACCTGTACTTCCCACATGATCGTTGTCTCCATGACTTATGGTAGCTGTATCTTTATGTATATTAAGCCATCTGCAAGAGAAAGAGTGACTGTTTCTAAAGGTGTAGCTTTGCTGTATACCTCAATTACTCCATTACTAAATCCCTTCATTTATACTCTAAGGAACCAGCAGGTGAAAGAAGTCTTCTGGGATGTATTACAGAAGAATTTGTGTTTCTCAAAAAAAAATGTTTTAGGAATATGATATGAATTATATCCTTACCATAAAAACTGGAAAAACATTTTTTATGTCTTTGAGTTGTATTTTTCTATCTCATTAGTTATTAGACATAAGAGAGCCTCTTAAATAATTTTGTAACTCAATTCCACCCCTACATTCTACCCTTTCTTATGAAATATTTCACACTGCCACAATAATTTCCTTTAATACAAATTTAACATCTCTTTTTTTCATGTCAGATATTAGGTTTAATCATTCATATTAAAGAAAAACATTCCAAAGAAGGCATCATTGTAGCTGAGGTCCCCCAATTTGTACAGTTGACAAAGCACCCAGTAGAGTTGACAATATATAATAAACTTTAAAAATATGATATGTATAAAGTACAATGAAAAAAATACTGAGAAACACATGAAAGAATATAAAATTGCCAGAGCCTAAGAAATAAACTAATCTACACGAATACAGACATATCTACATATTGAGGAGAGACATGTAAATATAGAGAAGTTTGCTTTTCCACATAATTTATTTTGTGTTTGTCCAGAAACTGAAGAGTAGACAGTATCTTATCGTTACCACCCCCCTAATCTTGGCAAGAGATCACACACCAGAGTGCCTCTAGCTGCCATTTCCTATTGCTTCCCTGGTGAAACAACTAAGGAGCCAAATTCCTTGAGCAGTTGCTCAACAGGGCTCCCATTGTTCCCAGCTCAAAATTCAGAGGTATAATGGGCTCCATTCATACAGAAAGATTACATGCTGGGTGACAGTCTCTTAGAATAGTGTTATGTTTTGGTTGGGACATTGACTTTTCAAAAATACTGATTTGCACACATAGTATTAATTATTTTAAGTACAGTATAAAACTTAGCAGATACTAAACTGGGAGTCAGGCACACAAGTCTTATCCCCAGTTCTCTAATGTGACTTTAAGCAAGTCATTTGCACTTTTGAACCTCAGTTTTCTTGTTTATGAAAATAAGTTTTCTTTTTCTTTTCTTTCATTTTTTTTTTTTTTTTTTTGGAGAGTCTTGCTTTGTTGCCCTGGGTAGAATATAGTGTAGTGGTGTCATTACAGCTCACAGCAACCTCAAACTATTGGGCTCAAGCTTGCCTCTTCCCGCCTCAACCACCTGAGCAGCTGGGACTACAGGTACCTGCCATAACACCTGGCTATTTTTATTTTTTTGTTTTTCGGTAGACAGAGGGTCTCACTCTTGCTTAGAAGTTCAAGACTACCCTATCAAGCAATCCTCCTGCCTCATCCCCCCAGTGTGTTAAGATTATAGGCATGAGACACCATCCCCAGTCAATGAAAATAATTTCTAAGATCACTTAGAACTCTAAAATTATATGAACACATATGAAGTCTATTGATGGTACTTCACTATTCACTCCATCAAGTGGGGATAAATTATAAGTAGATCACAACTTTTCATTCACTATCTTCACTTAAACACAAGGAGCCTTAATAAAAACAGACAAAGTCCATTTTCTATTCTCTCTCTGAAACAGACAAATCACAATGAATAAAGTCCAGTGAGTCCCTCCATCCCCACAGATCCAGGATCACTCAAGCAGGTAGCCCTACACAAAGCACAATGACAAAGAGCATAAAGAGAAGTCACAAGAATTTCTGTATGTCACCTCTTCTAAGGTCATTAATGCATTTTCAGAATCTCTTCATTTCTTTTCAATAACTGAAAGTTCTCTGAAGAAAAATGTCATTTATATTAAGAATGTGATCAATGTTTCAAGTTTCCACATCATGTCGTTGTTTTGTTTTTTCAACCTCAAAACTTGCCAGAGCAATGACTTTGTATCCAGAGCCAAGGTCTGTAGAAACTTTCTCAAACTGGCTGAGGATAGCACCTACATTTGCTGACAAGAAGGCCTCATCGTCTGTAGTCAGCTTCTTTCCAAGTTTCCCGAGAGCTGTCAGTATCTCTGCTTTCTGTTGTATTTAAAGGTCACTTTCTAATTTTCCTACCATTAAATCTCTATCCATCTCTGTTAACCTTGTCTGAAGCTGACCTGACTGTCTTTTTGCAAACAATCTGATGACCTCTGGGGTTTTAAAGACCTGGCTGATAGCTACTTGAATGGCCAACTGCATTGCACTTAGTTCATCTATCAAAGTCATATTTCCAGACATAATTTTCTTCAATGAATCATTAAATTCAGTTAGTTGCTTCAGAGTTTCCTTTTTGATTTCTTCACATTCATCTGTATCAAGTTCTTCTTTGCATTCCTCCAGATATTGTAATTACTGTGTTAGTCTATCCAACTGTTTTTCTAAATTCTGTTTTAATTTGCTTGTCTCTGCCTTTCCTCTGGAAACCATTTTAATTTCTGTCTTAGGGCTCTGAACTCTGAACAGTGCCGACTCATCTTCGTTGGATAAACCTCAATTCTTTAAGTGCTGAGTGTCACAGGACAATGAAATTGTTCGTTAGATTTACAAGAGGCTCAAAGTTCAAACCACGTTGTGACGTTGTGACAGAGATGGCTGTGACCCGGCCTGAGGGATAGTAAAGGGGAAGCACCACTGACGCACGCACGCACTTCAGCCTCCTGGAACCAATGAGAGTGTGGCTGCTGTGTTCTTCTCAGTAGGGTCCAGGTTGTAGGTCTTCTCTGGGAGAACTGGGCAGGTCAGCCTGAGGGCGTTGTAAGGACCCCTCTACCCCAGAACCCCTAAGAAACCGGTACCTAGTAAAATCAGCCCCGAACACCCTTTTGTTCCAGACACAGGGGAGTTCAACTTCTTATATGTGGTCTATTCACTGAAATGTAAGTAATGTAGCACATGAATGTGCTGTTATAATCAGTCTTGTAATAAAGATCTACAAAAATATTAAGAGGCAGGTAGGTTAGCATCTACAGAACTTTGGAGATAAGGGAGGCTTTTCAGGAGAAAGTTATGATTATGCTGAAACTAAAAAATTGCATAAGAAAAGATTACTAAGAAACAAATACAGTAAAGAACTTCTATGGTTGACCACCTCCCTACATTGACCACCCCTTAAATTGATTTAATTTTCATAGATCAGACATGAGCCACATGTACATATTAGTACAGTAGGCCTAGTTCCTTGTGTTGACCACTTCCAGGTGTGGATTACTTTCATATGTTGACCAGTTTGTTATAATCCCATGGATAGTCAACTTACAAAGGTTATACTGTATATCCAAATAGGAGATAGGTGTGAGGTAATCACATGCATTAGAAAAATTAGTAAATCTAGTCATTAAAAAAAATGGCTCTGAGATATACACCTAGGTAAAAGGTTGATGAGACACTCTCCAGGATATGGCATGGATCATGGAAATGTGTTAAGCCTCTATTTCTTCATCTGTAAGTAGGAGAAAAATAACTAATGCATCATTGTTTAATAAATATGTGCTGTGAGTGCTCCTTACCATAGATTTTTGAATAATTCAGAATGTGGTACAACTTATACTTGAATTGCTGGCGATGGTAGAAAAAAGAAGTCTGGAGAGGTTGAAGAGTCAAAACATGGAGGGGCATGTTTATCAGAAAAGTATTTTGGCTTTAAATCTACTATACCAGTAATTTTTAAAGGTTGTATTTGTAAGAATCACTTACAGGTTTAATAGATGAAATTTGAAGTTATGCTTAGTGCTTTTGAGGCAATATGTCTGGAATTCAGTTAATATATCCTACCTTTAATATGCACCGAAAGTTATTTTGAGTTTGTAGTCTTTACTTGGCAACTAGAGAGAAATATTGGAAGTATATTTAATATGAAAAGTTAAATGTTTACCTCTTTTCTTAGTGAAATTATTCTTGGAAATGATATTCAATATAGGCTGTTTTATTATCAAGGGAGTGGTGAGCGGGCATTGCTTTAAAATATTTGTAAATTTTAAATCTTAGTATATTCATTAATATATGAGGAAATTAGTCTATGACATTTTATTAAACTTTTAGAGGAAGAGATAGAGATTTGATTCCTGCTAGGTGAAATTTGGTATTTTTCAAAAAGTCTTAAACAGCCTACTCTTGATATAAACATTAATTCTTATACAAATTGCTTCTTTATAGAAATCTTTATTCTTTATACAAATCTCTTCTCCACTTTCTGAAGACCTAGATTATAACTTTATGGTGTAAAATCATACCATCTTTTAATTCTCTTTTTTAAAATTTTTAATAAAATCATAACTGTGATACATTTGTGGGGTACAGTATGATGGTTTGATATATAATGTTTGCCTAAATCAAACTGGTAAACATAAGCATCACCTCACTTAGTTTTTGTGGTAAGACATTTATAATTTATTCTTAATTATTCTGAAATATATTCTTGCATTGTGCACTTTAGGTGAGATCCCACCAAATGCCCTCCCTCCATTTGATCCTGCTATTCCACTACTAGGTATCTATCTAATAGAATAAAAATCATCTGACAGAAAAGACATTTGAATCAGAATGTTTATTGCAGACCAATCAATAATTGCTAAGTTGTGGAAGTAGCCAAAATGCCCATTAACTCATGAATGCATTTGATTTTCAGTATGAAGTGATTTTTCATGTTTTTTTAATTAAATCATAGCTGTGTACATTAATGCAATCATGGGTACAATGTGCTGGTTTTATATATCATTTGAAAAATTTTTTATCAAACTGGTTAACATAGACTTCACTGCATTTTCTTAGTTATTGTGTTAAGACATTTATACTCTGCAATTAGTAAATTTAACATGTACCCTTGTAAAAGGCACCATAGGTGTGTTCCCACCAATTGCCATCTCTCCACCTGTCCTTTCCTCTCCCCTCCCTTCCCTCTCCTCTTTCCCCTTCTTCTTGTGCTATAGTTCGGTTATAGCTTTCATATGGAAGCTACAAATTGGTTTCATAGTAGGGCTGAGTATATTGCATACTTTTTCTTACATTCTTGAGATACTTTGGTAAGAAGAATATGTTCCAGCTTTCCAGCTCCATCCATGTAACCATGAAAGAGGTAAAGTCTACATGTTTTTTTAAGGCTGCATAATATTTCATGGTGTACATATACCACAATTTATTAATCCAGTCATGGGTTGATGGGCACTTGGGCTTCTTCCATGACTTAGCAATTATGAATTGGTGAATTGGGCTACAGTAAACATTCTGGTGCAAATGACTTTGTTATAAAGTGATGTTTGGTCTTCTGGATATATACCTAATAGAAGAATTGAAGGATAAAATGGCAGGTATATTTTTAGATCCCTAAGTGATCTCCAAACATCTTTCTAAAAGGAATATATTAGTTTGCATTCCCACCAGCAAAAGTGTTCCCTTTTCACCACATCCATACCAACATCTCCGGTTTGGGGATTTTTTTGATGAGGGCTAATCTTACTGGAGTTAGATAATATCTCAAAGTGGTTTTGATTTCCATTTCTCTGATGAATAAGGATGATGAGCATGTTTTCATGTGTCTGTAGGCTGTGCACATGTCTTCTTCAGAGAAGTTTCTCTTCAAGCCCTTTGCCCTCCTTGGGATGGGATCACTTGTTCTTTTCTTGCTCATACTTTTGGGTTCTCTATGGATTCTGGTTATTAAACTTTTGTCAGAGACATAACCTGCTAATACCTTCTCCCACTCTGAGGGCTGTCTTCTTGCTTTACATACTGTATTCTTGGCTATGCAGAAGCTTTTTAGTTTGTTCAGATTTCAGTAATGTATTTTTTGGTGTTGCTTCAATTGCCCAGGGGTCTTCCTCATAAAATATATGCCCAGGCTGATTACTTCAAGAGTTTTCTCTGCTCTTTCTTCTAGTATTTTTATAGTCTCATGTCTTAAGTTTAAATCTTTAATCCAGTGAGCGTCTTAGTTAATGGTGAGAGGTGTGGGTCCAGTTTCAGTCTTCTACAGGTCACCAGCCAGTTCTCCCAGCACCATTTGTTAAACACAGTATCTTTTCCCCACCAAATGTTTTCAATTGGCTTGTCAAAGATCAAATAACAGTAAGTAGCTGGGTTCATCTCTTGTTTCTCTATTCTGTTCCATATATCTACCTCTCTGTTTTTATGCCAGTACCATACTTTTTTGATCAGTATCAATTTATAGTATAATCTGAGGTCTAATAGTGTGATACCTCCTGTTTGTTTTTATTTTTGAGTAATTTCTTGGCTATTCAAGGTTTTTTCTGATTCTATATAAAATGAAGTATTATTTTTTTCAAGATCTTTAAAGTATGACAGTAGAGCTTTAATTTGGATTGCATTAAAATTGTATATTGCTTTGGGTAATATGGACATTTTAACAATGTTGATTCTTTCCAGCCATGAGCATGGTATGTTTTTCCATTTGTTAACATTTGAGTTATTTCTTTTCTTAGAGTTTCATAGTTCTCTTTATAGAGATCTTTCACATCTTTTGTTAGGTTAACTCCCAAATATTTCATCTTCTTTGGGACTACTGCAAAAGGAATAGAGTCCTTGACTGTTTTATCAGCTTGACTATTGTTGGTATATATAAAGACTACAGATTTATGACAGTTGATTTTGTAAGCTCAGATGCTGCTGTAATCCTCAATCACCTTTAAGAGTTTTGTAGTAGAATCCCTGGTGTTTTCCAAATATACAATCATATCATCTGTGAAGAGTATAAGTGACATACTCTGACCCTATATGGATACTCTTGATCACCTTTTCTTGCCTAATTGCAATGGCTAAGACTTCAGTTACAATGTTGAAAAGCAATGGAGACAATGGGCTACCTTGCCTGGTTCCTGATGTAAGTGTAAATGATTTCAATTTAATTCCATTCAATACAATATTGGCTATGGGTTTGCTGTAGATGGCCTGTATAAGTTTAAGAAATGTCCCTTCTATACCAATTTTCTTAAGTGTTTTGATCATGAAAGCATGCTGGATATTTTAAAAAACTTTTTCTGCATCAATTGAGAGAATCATAAGGTCTTTCTTAAAAATTTGTTTATGTGATGAACTATATTTACAGATTTATCTATATTGTACCAGCCTTGAGGACCTGGGATAAAACCCACTTTGTCATGGTGTAGAATTTGTTTGATGTGTTCCTGGATTCTGTTTGCTAGGATCTTGTTGAATATTTTTGCATCCATATTCATTAGTGATATTGGTCTATAATTTTCTTTTCTTGTTGAGTCTTTTCTTGCTTTGGGGATCAAGGCGATATTTGCTTCATAGAATGTGTTTGGTAGTATTCCTTCTATTTCTGAATTTTGGAAAAGGTTGAGTAATATAGGTACTAGTTCTTCTTTAAAGGTTTGGTAAAATTCTGATATGAAACCATTTGGTACTGGGATTTTCATTTATGGAGATTTTGTATAGTTGATGCTATTTCAGAACTTGAGATAGGCCTGTTTAACATTTCCACTTTATTCTGGCTAAGTTTTGGAAGGTGGCATGCTTCCAAGTATTTGTCTACTTCCTTCAATTTTTTGTATTTTTGATAATAGAGTTTCTTGTAATATCATTAAAGATATTTTTAATTTCTGAGGAGTCTGTTGCTATTTCATCTTTGTTATTTCTGGCTGATGAAATTAGAGATTTCCTCTTTTGTTTCTGGTTCGGTTAGCCAAAGGTTTATCTATATTATTGACTTTTCAAAAAATCAACTTTTTGATTTATTGATCTGTTGTATAATCCTTTTGTTTTCAATTTCATTTAATTCTGCTTTAATTTTGGTTATTTCTTTTCTTCTTCTGGATTTGGGATTGGAATTTTCTTACTTTTCCAATTGCTTGATATGTCCCATTACATTGTTAACTTCCTCTCTTTCCATTGTCTTGAGGAAGGCTTGCAGTGCTATAAATTTCCCTCTCAGGACTACCTTTGCAGTATCCCAGAAGTTCTGATAATTTGTGTCTTCATTATCATTTTGTTCCAATAATTTGGTAATTTCCTTCTAAATCTCATCTATGACCCAGTTATTGGTCAGCATAAGGTTATTTAACTTCCATGTTTTTGTATGAGTATGCAGATTCCTGTTGTTACTCAGTTGAACTTTTATTCCATGATGGTCTGAGAAGATGCAAGGCATAATTTCTATTTCTTTAATTTTGCTGAGGTTAGACTTGTGCCTTAAGATCTTATCAGTTTTGGAGGATGTTCCATGGGCTAATGAGAAGCATGTGTATTCAATTTTGTTAGGATAAAATGTTCTATACATGTCTGTTAAATCCAATTGTTGAATGGTTAAGTGTAAGTCTAAAATTTCTTTGTTTAGCTTCTTATTAGAGGATCTATCCAACACTGCCAAAGGGGTGTGAAAATCTCTGACTATTATGGTGCTAGAGGAAATCAAGTTGCTCATGTCTGTTATAGTCTGTCTTATAAATTGAGATGCATTCTGGTTGGATGCATAAACGTTGATAATTGAAATTTCATCATGTTGAGTGTTACCCTTAACAAATATGAAGTGGCCATCCTTATCTTTCCTTACTTTTCTTGCTTTAAAGCCTATTGTATCTGCAAATAAATTTGCAATACCTGCTTTTTTCTGATTTTCATTTGCCTGAATTTAGATGACCATTCCTTCACCCTAAGTCTGGGTTCAGATGAGATTCTTGTATTCAGCAGATATCTGGCCTGAATTTTTTTGTATCCAGTCAGCTAACATGTGGCTCTTTAGAGAACAATTTAAACCATTCACATTAATTTAGAATATTGATGAGCCTGGTAGTATTTTAGGCATCAAAAGACTAGTGGACATTTTTAATTCTTTCACCACTGTGGAAGTTGGAATTTGATCAAAAGTTTCTGAGTGAGTTTACTTTTGTGGTGGAGGATTGTGCTGGTCATTATGGAGGACAGGTCTGAGAATATCCTGGAGAGCTGGTTTACTTATGGCAAATTTCTTCAATATGTGAGTGTTAAAGTATTTAATTTCTCCATCATCATTGAAACTCAGTTTAGTTGGATATGGGATCCTGGGTTGAAAGTTATTTTGTTTTAGGAGATTAAAAGTCAATAACCACCCTCTTCTAGCTTGAAAGCTTTCAGTATAGAGATCTGCAGTCATTCTAATATTCTTCCCCTTGTAGGTTATGGTTTTCTTATATCTGGCTGCTGAGAGAATTTTCTCCTTCATATTAACTTTGGCAAAGTTAATTATAATGTGTCTCCAAGATACCTTATTGAGGTTGAGTCATGCTGCGGTTCTGAAACTGTCTATCTGAATTTCAGAATCTCTTGGCATTCTGGGAAGTTCTCCTTCATTATCTCATGGAGTAGGGCATCTGGGCCTTTCAAAGCCACCTCATCATCTTTAGGAATTCCTATAAGGTGAATATTAGTTTTCTTCAAATTATCCCAGAGCTCTCTGAGAGAATGATCCATTTTTCCTTTCCACTTCTCTTCCTCTTTGAGCTTTTGGAAGTTTTCAAAAGCTTTGTCTTCAATGTCAGAAATCCTTTCTTCTGTTTGCTCCATTCTGTTACTGAGGGATTCTACTGTATTTCTCAGATCATCAGTGGCTGCAAGTTCCTGAGACACTGTGTCAAAATCTTTGGTAATTTTGTCTTTGAATTCATTGAATTCTTGAGACAACTTTTGAAATGCTCCTTTAATTTCTAATTCCAACTTTATCTCCATTCTATTAATCTTATTTGCAAACCAAATTCTGAATTTGATTTCTGACATCTCTGCAATTAGTTTATGAATGTGATCTACTGTTGTGTCTGACATAACATTCATTGTTGAAGTTGATCTACTCTGATTCTTCATGTTGCTGGAGTTTTTCTGCTGATTCCACCCCATGATTATTTTACACCATTTGGCTAGATGAGCAGATAAGGTGAAGTTGGGTTGGGGACTCCTGGATTAGGGATTAACCAGCCCTTTGCCCAAGACCTGTGACTGATGTCTATTCCTTTTCCCCTAGAGCTTTGCAAATGACCCATATAGTGCTATGGCCTGAGATACTGGGGACCTGCTAGATGTGATAGGGCTAAGTGGCTCTGTCTTGTTTTCAATTGGTCTCTGTCCAATCCTTATGAATCAGTAATCTGGGTTGAAGTCTCAGCTATTGTTTGTTTTTCCTGGGGTCACAGCTCACCTCAGCAGGGTTGATGTGAATTCATCAACCTTCTCTCTTGGCTCAGCTCCAATCCATCACCTTACCTGCTAACCTTCTGTCCTTTAACTCTCCTTCTAGATGGGAGCCTCTGGAGAAAGCTGGCTTCAGTTGGCCATCTTCCCTTTCATGTGTTCTTTTTGTCTCTGAGGAAACTTAGCTCCTGTGATCTTATAACTTTTCTCAGATCATGTAAGTGAATAATAATGTAATACTTTGATATACAGAACCATCAACTTATCTTAATTTTAATCACAGTATTCATATGAACATATTCTTTGTTATTATCATCATCTTAGTTCTAAGACATTTGAATGTATGAATGGAACTGATTTGAGTTATCTTTTAACATAGGAATTTTATCAGCATTTCTATTCATTCTCTGATTTAATTTATATAAGCAAAAGGAAGACAGATATTATTATTCTTTAACCAAATGCTGCACTGCATTGGTAGCAAATTATGAAAGGATACTTATAATAATGTATTAAGCATATAGGTGGCATTTTACAAATTAATTTTTATGATTCTATTTCAATCACAGGACCAAATAGTCACCTCAAAAGTTAAAGAAATGATAAAATATTTAGTTATAATATTTCTAATAGTTCCAAGTATAATTTTTTTTTTTTACTTATCAAATTGCTATTTTGAAACAATATGGCCATGACATCCTGCTATAATTGCTGGGAATAAAACAGTCAACAACAAATCTGCAACACTTTCTATCCCTGATCAAACTCAAAGAGTTTTGGTTTAGATCAGACCTTGTAAATGCCCAGATGAAATGTACTACTAGTTAAAAGACTACTAAGATTGTAGGGGCTCTCTAGATTATTTGCTTGCATAAATTTAAAGATGCTTTTAGCAGGTAGACAACTCAATTTGTATAAATTGAATTTGGCTATTCAGATGCAAAATTATCAACCACGATCCATATCCCACACATTGTACAACATTTAACTCAAATGAGTCACAGGTATAAAAACAAATATAAACTCTCCAGAAAAAAACATAAGAGAAAATACTTGTAAGCTTGATCTAGGTAAAAACATGATCCATAAGAGAAAAATAATTGATAAATTGAAATAATCAAAATTAGGAACATCGGTTTTCAGAAGACAATGTTCTGCAAATGAAAAAGCAAGCCACAGGCTGGGAAAAATACTTGCAAATCATATATTTGAAAAATGACTTGTACCTAGAATATGTAAAAAAGTCAAATTGTAACAATAATAACAATTTAAAAATGAGAAAATGTTAAAGCAGAAAATTAACCAAGGAAAATATGCAAAGGGCAAATAAGCAGTAAAAAGGAGATGAATATCTTTACAGTTAAAATCACCATAAGATACAAGGATACACCTTTTAGAATGGATAAAACTTAAAAAAAAATCATTTCCATTACAAGTGTTGGCAAGGTGTGGAGTAACTGAAACTCATACTCTGATGATGAGAATGTAAAAATAAACAACTATTTTAGAAAACAGTTTAGCATGTGCCTAAAAAGTTAAACATATAGAAAAGAGTATACATGTGATGGAAGTGTTACTTAGTTCAATGTAAGCATTTCACATTGTATATCAGTGTGGTACACTAAACCTTATAATGCATTAATGTACAAAATTATGATTTAATAAATAATAATAATTTTTAAAAAAGTTAAACACATAGCTACCATATAGACTAACCATAATAATCCTGGGTATTTATGCAGGAAAAATGAAAGCATATGACCATACAAACATTTTGTAGTAAAATGTTTATAACAATGTTAGTTGTAATAACCAATAACCAGATGCAATCCTAATCCATGTACAGGTAAATAGATAAATAAGTTGTGGTTAAAGAATGACTTGAATATTAGTCAATAATAAGAATTGGTAATGACATAGATGGATCTCAAAATAATTAAGCTCAGTGAAAGAGCCTGGTTATAAAAAGCTATATTATTTCATTTATATAATATTCTAGAAATGCAAACTAATTGATTCATAGTGACAGAAAGCAGATAAGTGATTCTGATGAATTGTGACAGATGTGGTGAGCAGGGATAAAATGTCACATTAGAGAACTTTTCATGATGATGAATATGTTCATAACCTGAATTATGGTGATGGTTTCCACTTTATACAATTCTTAGAAAATATAAATGTTTTACACATGTCAAAGCTTATAACATTGTACATTTTAAATATATGGAATTTATTGCATATAATACCTCAGTAAAGCTTTTAAAGTGTAGCAACCCAAATAAAATAATCATAGTAAATAAATACTGCATGTAATAATTATGTGTTTTTTGTATATAAGACCCAAATATATACGTGTATATTTTTTTGAGACAGAGTCTCACTATGTTGCCTTTGGTATAGTGCCATGGCATCACAGCCTACAGCAACCTCAAACTCTTGGGCTTAAGCAATTCTCTTGCCTCAACCTCTCAAGTAGCTGGGACTATAGGGACCCACCATAATGCCCAACTATTTTTTTGTTGCAGTTGTCATTGTTTAGCTGGCCCAGGCCAGGTTTGAACCTGCCACACTCAGTGTATGTGGCTGGTGCCATAACCTCTATGCTATGGGCACCAAGCCAAGACGCAAATATTTTTTAATTCCTTTTTTTTTTTTTTGAGACAAAGTCTTACTATGTCACCCTCAGTAGAGTGCTGTAGTGTCACAGCTCACAGCAACCTCAAACTCTTGGGCTTAAGCAATTCTCTTGCTTCAGCCTCCCAAGTAGCTGGGACTCAACTCAAATTGTTGAATTAAAAGAATTTATCATAGAGGATCTCATAGTAGAGGTCTTATTATCACTGGAACATAAACGCAGACCTTAACATCTAGACCTGTTTAAGCTTCATGGGAAAATTACATAACTTTAACAGTAATACATTTTCCTGTTTTTTTTGTTTGTTTTGTTTTCTTTTCTTTTTTGGCTTCTATACCTTTCATGCTTCCCTTCATCAGAAACCCATCAGTCATCCACCACAATGCTGGGCTATTTTTTTGTTATTGTTGTCATTGTGGTTTAGCAGGCCCTGGCCAGGTACAAACCCATCAGCCCCAGTGCACGTGGCCAGAGCCCTAACCACTGAACTATGGGTACTGAGCCAATATTGTTTAATTCTGAATAATTGTTTAATATTGTTTAATTTTATGGAAAAAATTCTGTGTTGCTTTTTAGCAATATAAAGTTCCTAAAATCATCAGCTTATATAAGGTTTATTTGTTGAAGTCTTTCTCTCAATTCCATTTCCTTTTCTAACTAGCAGATTGTGTTAGATAATTCTGATCACAGGAAATAAGCACAAATTCTCCTTTGGCAACACTAATGTAAGTCTATCCATTCAATTATTCAGCAATCTTCTAGCCAGGAAAGGAACATTTTCTTTGAGCAAATCTTTTATCTATTAACTTGGCTTCAGGAAGGTGAAAAACTACATCTTATTCCCATCTTGCTTCCTTTTGTTTGTGGTTATAAGGTCAATACTTTCATCTTTTTTTGAGCACTATATATAACAATGTATCCCAGTTTTTGGTGACTATATCTTTAGAATGTGAGATACTTGCTTTAGAATTAGGACCTTTATAGCCATTCATGAGCACTGTGAAATTCTCGTTTAACATCTATTTTGCAAGAGATTTTTATAACTAAAACTGTGATTGTGATTATTATCATTGAATGTTTATAACAACCTTAGCATATAAACAATATTTTTTCAAATCATCTGCTCCTAGAATTCTATTTTTAATTTTTCTCTGAAAGCTTCTTTTTAAAATATTTAACACTGCCTCAACACAAGATTACTATTTAGATCATTAAAAAAGTAACCCTGACTTGGACTATTTTATTAATTTATATAGGTCATACATACTATTAGAATTAGTTTAACTATGGAGAATGTTAAAGAAGTCTGCCTAGAGTTTGTGAAGACAGAGGGCAAAAACAAAACATTTGCCCAGAGTGCCAATTCACTAGGTCCTAACAGTGCCTGTCTGGGCTAGAAAACATCTTTAATTTTTTAATAGCTAAAATTTAAATACCTTATGATCAGCTGATTTCAGAAGTTTTAATGCCATTAGAGGTGAGAAGTAAGCAAAAGGTTTATAAAGGAAAACATCCCTGAAAATTTAAACTCGTAAGATCCTTGGTTGTATGTTTAAGATCCAAATATACTTCTTTTATGGACCTTACTCTCTGTAATCAATGAAGCTATAAATATTTAATTTCTAGGAGAATGTTTTCCATGTTTCAATAAGTGTCACAAGTTCTCAGAATTCTGTTTGTTGAGGGAATGAATGATTGATAAACAAATGGTCAAAGAAAGTTTTTCTTCTGGCGTCTGGAATTGTTGAGTTAAAAGAATTTATCATAGAGGATCTCATAGTAGAGGTCTTGTTATCTCCGGGACATAAATCCAGACCTTAATATCTAGACCTGTTTAAGCTTCATGGGAAGATTAAATAACTTTAGTAGTAATATGTTTTCCTGTTTTTTTTTATTTGCTTTTATACCTCCTGTTCTTCCCTTCACAAGAAACCCAACAACTTTGCCCTGTACAATCATGCTTTCTAAAGAGTACCAAAGTTTCATGAATGAATTTCATATATTTAAGCATCTATAATTATTAGAAACTTTATAAATAAGGGGGATAAATTGAATAAGAAGTTTAAAAAATGCATCTGAGTCCGCCTAAGCTGTCCCTAACATCAATGTCACTCATTGGGTACAACCAGTGATCGAAGCAATGTTTTGTGATTTCTGTGACCATGTCTTAATTTTAAAAGAATATGGTGCTGAGCATGGTGGCTCACATGTATAATCTTAGCACTCTGAGAGTCCAAGGCTGATGAATTGCCTGAGCATAGGAATTCAAGACCAGACTGAGCAAGAGTGACACTCCATCTCTATTAAAAATAGAAAACACTATCTGGAAGGCATTGTGACAGGAACATGTAGTCCCAGCTACTTGGGAGGCTGAGGAAAGAGAATCACTTGAGCCCAAGAGTTTGAGATTGCTGTAAGCTATGATGCCACCACACTCCACTGAGGGTGACAAGAAAGGAAGGAAGGAAGGAAGGAAGAAAGAAAGGAAGGAAGGAAGGAAGGAAGGAAGGAAGGAAGGAAGGAAGGAAGGAATGAATGAATGAATCTGCATGGAATTCTGTGTTGCCAACTAAACACAACATATGACTTTAGTTGTCTCCTAAGTGCAGAGCCTAAGCAGGAAGTCCTTGAGCCAGAGTTCCCTTAGTATAGTTCTAATTTAAAGTTTGTTAATGCCAACACTGGATGCAAAATTTGGAAAGTGGAAGAGATACAGAGGCTTTTATTCTCCAGAGGTGTTTGTGATCAGTTTAGACAGCAAAGTTGAGATCCATAGGAACTTCTCATTAATTATATGAGAACTACCCGTTCTCTTGCTAAGAGTATTGGTAAGCACTTTCCCAGAATTACTGAAAGTCACTGTCATTTCCCAGTGACTAAAGTTTTCTCAACCATTATTTTCAGGCTTAAATCTGAAATCCCTAAAGTTAGTTTCCTCAACTTTCTCTCTGGTGCTCAAACTTTTGCTCCTCTAATTCTTCAAAATAAAGTTGATACTTGAAGCCTGTGACATAAAAAGAGTAATAGTTAATTTGGGCCTGTAATGGGCCTCTAAAAAGAACAAATAGTGAAGAAGTTTATTCATGTGTGTCCTTCCACATTCCCTCTAGGTACCATTTCTAAGTCATCATTTCCTTGGAGTAGAGTCACCAAGGTATAGTGGAACCACCCCTTCCAATTAATTCCCTTTTGCATAGCATATTTTTATAGAATGTTATGAGAAGATAGAAGTCTTCAGGGACTGGCATCTCAGAATATGGAGTGTAATCACTTTTCACACTGATCGAAGTAAATGATTATTTGAAGATATTCCTCAGAGACTAAGGAATGAGGAAGAGAAATAAGGAATAAGGGAGAGAAAGTTGGGTATGACAAATGGACATTAGATACTCTGCTAAATCATATCACCAAAAGGAATAAACTATGGATGCAGGAAATAACATGAGTGAACCTCAAAAATACTATGCTGAGCAAAATCAGCCAGACATACATTTCACACAGTGTGCTTTCTCCTATCAGAAATTTCAGAAAATCTGAAATAAACGTATGGTGGCTGAAAAACCACCAATGGCAGATGGAGGTGGCGTTAGGGTAGGAGAACAACTGGAAAGAGTAAAGGGGGACTATTAAATAAGATGTAAATGTTCTCTATCTTCATTGCTACAGGAATGTGAATATTTGCCCAAATGCATTGTTTTAAACTGATTGTTTGCTATTGTTATGTCAGATACACTTAATTAATGTGGTGAAAATTGACAAGTGGAATTGATTAGGAGACTTTTAATTTATAAATTATTTTAAATATATGGAAAGTTTCCCAAATCCAGTTGTATAAGTAAATTATTCATTGAATTTCTTTCATGGACTATGAAATGCTAACAGGCTTCAGAGACCATAGAATAAATACAAGCAATTACTCAATGCTTTGATCTGTGCAACTCTCCAAGTAAAAACTAATCTGTAGGTTCTAATTTATTTGCATATTTTACACTTCTGATTACAGCACTCTTATAATAAGCACTTTCTTATACATCTTACAAGGTATACTATAAGTGGTGATTTCTCTTGGAAGGTTACTTTGATATTTAAAATTATGGTTTGCTACCTCTTTTCTGTCATAGCATCTGTTACATTACACACAATAATTATGAGGTTACGTGTTCATCTCTGACAGTTTCAGCAAAGCAAAATACTTAAGAGCAAATGCAACACTTTGTAATTAACACACATGTTGAAATAATTCATGTAACTCTATCTAGCAAGTTTCACTGTTCAAAGCATTTAGTGCATAAATTGTCATTCATGAAAAGAGATATTCCTAGGCAAAGACAGAATTTAACATTTTGGATTGAAGAAAGCAGTTACTACTAGGAAGCAGAAATATATACTCATAAGAGAAGAACACAGAGGGCTGCAGAGTACTGAGAGAGACTTAGTAAACCTAATATGATATAAAAATACTCAAGTGAATTTGAACTCATATAACTGAAGACTAAATTCAATTTTTGTATTCACATTCCAACAGCATGTTATTCATATCCAAACTTTCTTGTCTTGACAATAACAAAATCTTTGAAGCATATTCTTGAGAGCTTCTTTCACCTGCTGGTTCCTTAGGGTGTAAATGAAGGGGTTCAGTAAAGGGGCAACAGAGGTATTGAGCACAGCTACTCCTTTAGTTAAGGTCACCCTTTCCTTTGCTGATGGCTTCATATACATAAAGATACAACTCCCATAAGTAATAGAGACAACAACCATGTGTGAGGAACAAGTGGAAAAGGCCTTTTTTCGTTGTTGAATAGATGGGAATTTCAGAATGGTCTTGATGATGTATATGTAGGAGAGTACTATTAACAACAGTGTGATGACAAGTGTCAGTACAGCCGAGATAAATGTCATCAATTCTATGATATGTGTATCTGTGCAAGAGATCTGCAGAATGGGAGAAGAGTCACATAAAAAGTGATCAATAGTTCTGGAAGCACAGAAATCCAGCTTGAGCCACAAGGCCAA
Source organism: Galago senegalensis (assembly GCA_963575145.1). NCBI lineage: Eukaryota > Metazoa > Chordata > Mammalia > Primates > Galagidae > Galago > Galago senegalensis. The sequence goes on along the minus strand of CAUYTI010114506.1, from coordinate 11,213 downwards.
AGGGGGAAAGATGATTAGGAATCCAGTTACCCAAGAGCTGAGGACAAGCTGGTAGCATACTTTGGGACTCATAATGATTGGATAATGCAGGGGTTTGCAGATAGCAACAAAGCGGTCGTAGGACATGGCAGCCAGAAGGTAAAATTCTGTAACTCCACATAAAAAAAAAAAGAACAACTGAGCTGCACAACCATTATAGGAAATTGTTTTGTCTCCAGTCAGAATATTTCTCAAGAATCGTGGAATGCAGGCTGTTGTGAATGAAATTTCTAAGAAGGAGAAATTCCGAAGGAAGAAATACATTGGTGTCTTGAGATTGGGATCCAGCAGACTGAGAAGGATGATGGTAAAGTTCCCCATCAGGCTCAAGATATAATTAAAAAACAGAAAAACGAAAATCACAATTTGTAGCAGAGGGTCATCTGTCAGTCCAAGCAGAATGAACTCTATCTCCATCGATTGGTTCTTCATTTTTTCTTTTTCTCTCCAAATCTACAGAAAACAAAACCCAATGTCACAAGTAAAAACAGGTATTGTTTTCATTCTCAGCTGCAGGAAGTTCCATATTGAAAAACTTATGTGTGTTCAAATGTTTTACAAAGCAACTTCAAGTTCATCAAAATGAACTTGTCCTCCACTTCGCTCATGTTTATGGGAGTGCTGAGGTTCTTCCCTTGTCCAGAGTTAGAGGAATTCATACTTAGTGTATTATAAGGAGGCTCATCAATTTTTTGAGATAAACGTTCTATAACTTGATTAGTGGCAATCTATGATCCAGCTTTCAAACACTTTATCCAAATTAGTTGTTATATATTTAATATTTTTTAATTTCTGAATTTAGCTAATACTTCAAGTAATTCATTACACAAGATATTTATTCATTCATTATCAGTTCTATTTCATTTACTTACCTTTTTGCTTATTTTCCTTCAGTTTTTCTTATTCCATCTATTTGTATACTTTTCAACTGCATTTAGATTGACATTAAAAGAAAATAACTTTCCAGTAATCCATTAACAATGCCTCAATTCTATATGATAGAAATAAAACAAACAAAACTAAAATTAGCCCTCATATATTTTATCATCCTTTTTTTAAATACAGTTATAATTGTCTCAAATTTCCTTCTTGTACAAATAGACTAAGATGATGTCTTTTTATTTTAAATACAGTATAAAATGATTTGAGTGCCAGTGAGGTTCTTGTTACTGATATTGAAATTATTATCCATAATTACTATTTATAGTTCTTTTTAAAATTATTTTATTTACAAACACTACAGAAAAACTTCTTAGTCTTGGTTAATTTTCAGAATTGCCAAGCAATCAATGTTCCAAAAAACTTTCTTTTATTTTCATATTACTCTTTTTAATATATTAGTTATAACTTTAAAAATGCCACACAAGCAATATTTTCATTTTGATTGAAATTTTTAAAATATATTTCTCTGGGTTTCTACCATTATTTTATTTATACATATTCTTTTTAAAGCCACTGAATCCCTAACTTTTGTTTTAAACATATATGATTATTTTCTCCCAGTCTTAATTTGTATAACATTCATGGATACGATGTTAATTCATGCATAATATTTCTTGCAACATAAAATATTTCTGTATTTTTATTCTTTGGGACATTTTATTAATCATGTAATGTATATACATACATTAATTATTATGTATAATTAACTTATAATAATGTATGTATATTATTATTTATAGCACAATAAATATAATTTTTTTTAATTTTGTGGAAATTTCATGATGTAGTAGACTAAATATCACTAGTAATGGCATCATTTCTTTTCTCATTGTTCTGTTGCTCACAATCTTAGTTTTGCTAAACACAATAACTACCTTTAACCTTGACCTAAGTACCTAAGTATAAATGTGTTTTTTAGATTTTCTTAAAATTAAAAATGTATTCCTGTAATGATTTTATAATCATTACATGGACCCTCTAAAGATATACATCTACTACATACCCAAAATAACTAAAAATAAATAAATAAATGGAGTAAAACATAGCTACTCTTTAATTTTCTCTTCATGATTCATCCCAAAGCTTATAGATATAGATAGATTCAGAAAATGAACTAAAAACCCATTTGTATATCAAAAAATACATGCTACTACATTTTATGTGTCTATGTGTATACATACATAATAGGTATTTTCACTTCTTCATCCTAAAAAATTAATCAAATAAGACAATTTAAGAACAAATTTAATTCCTTGACTTGGATTTCCAAAGTTTTTCCTAACTTCTGTTCCAGAGAAAGATCAGTTAAAAATTATCTTACCTTATTTATGGTACATTTAATTTATTTTTCTGTTATGGTGGTACATGGTGAAGGCTACATTTAGTGTGGTTATAATGATTTTAAGGTATCATTCAATTATTCAAGTGATGAGATTTAAATAAAGATCAAATATAAGTTTATTTGTGTTTCAAAATATATCCTACTTAAGGTCACATTCACTGCATATCCATCAATTCAGACACTAACAAATCCTGATCTCTATCATTCTTTGAAGTTTGATAAATTTTCTAAAAGTTTTAATTAATGTTTAACTGAATGAGTTATACTGAAGTTTAAAACCTAAGAAAAAGAACCACCTTTAAATAGAGAAATTTAACATACCTCATGATCCTAATTAAGCTACAGTTATAATTTTCTCCTTTTGCTCAACAAAGACACAAGGGAAGTTTTTAAAATTACAAACCAAAAAAAAATTTAAAAAAACCAGGAAAAAGTCTTCCCTAGAGATTGATGTTCAGAAAGTACCATATGTATGTATGTGTGTGTTTATGTATAATATATAGAACAATCTATACTGTTTCTTTTTAAAACCTATGAAATACGCAACAAAAATGTCAGTTTTTAGCACAGTCTTGAAGCAATGTGAGAAAATCTACAGGACTAGGATTTTGTTTAAAAACTTTTTTTGTTAGGCCGGACACAGTGCCTCACACCTATAATCTTAGCACTCTGGGAGACCCAGGGTAAGTTCAAGAGTTCAAGACCAGGATGAGCAAGAATGAGATCCTGTCTCTACTAAAAATAGACATACTAGCTGAAAGTTGTGATGGGCACTTGTTGTACCAGCTACTTAGGAGGCTTGAGCCCAAGAGTTTGAGGTTGCTAGGAGTTACAATCATGCCATGGCACTCTACTATACATACATAAATACATATATATATATATACATATATACACATACATACAATTTAAAAATTTTTGGTACTTTCACAAAAAAATGAAAATTAAAAACATGTCTATCGTAGGCTTGAATATTGCAGAACAATTTTAAATTGACAATTTCAATTACATACTGGTAGGATATTTTACGAGGATTAGAGGATTATGTGAGATTTTCATTAAAACAGCATACAAATTTTTAATTACATGATTTAAATTTATCTGCAAAATGTAGACAACTCTTTTGTATAAAATATTTAATGATAAGTCGTGTAATGTGGACCATCATAAACATGCCTGACTACAGAAGATTAAGCTGATGAACTTAGATTGAGACAAATCAATTTTGTTCTGAAATTTGAAGGATTATTTCTTAATGATGAGTGGCAAACTGAGTAGGACACAGCTTCAGTGGATGTTCTGAAGTGGCAGAATATGGGCTATGTGTTAATTCACTTTTTACCATAATATAATATATTCCTCAACTGTCCTCTCTTAATCCTCAGTAAATTCTAGCAATGCCTAAAATTTTTCTGAGACTCTTGCAGTAATTTTACTTTCATTGTCTTATATTCTAATTGGGAAACAAATAATAACAATCCTAATTTTTGCATTTGGACTGCCTGACAAATGCACTAATAGTGTTTGGTGAGAGTCCGTACCTGTGGAACACATTCAGCAAGATTTAAATCTGCCAGAACAATTCTCTCTATAATTGCTTTTGATTGCCCTAATCTACAAATCTGGAATCTAGGAATATATGGGATATTACTCTTTAGAAAGGTCATGAAATCTATGTAATAGATAGAATATGAAAATAAAGTTTCATAATCAAAACATTTCCCTTTAAAATAAGGGATGCATCCACATATGAGGCTGGACAGTTAAGTTCACTACCTCATCCTAGGAAAAATACTACATACCACATTGTGGAATGTCACTACAGTTGTCTTTGAAATACTCCCCTTGGGAAGTTATACACTGATGCCAGTACCTAGTCCACTCTTCAAAGCACTTTTATTGGATGAGTTGGCAAACTTACTTGTCAGACCTCATACTTGGTTACGTTTGGGTAAAGTTTGTCCAAGTGTACCAAGGACCAGGGGAGTCTTAAGTTTATCTGGTCTTCTGCTTGGTTTTGATTTTCTCAGAATGATTGCATCCTCAAAATTCTTGGTGAAACCTGATTATGAGTAATATCTATGATCCTTGTGATTCTGATTGGATAAGTCTTGGTTTGTGTTATCTAAATATTTGAGGATTTTGGTTTAGTCTAAGGGTTTATAGCTTATTAAAAAGAAACAAAATAATTTAAATGATTTGAGTAGTGAAATGAATATTCAATTTTATTTTCTTAAAGATTACACTGAACTTATATGATGGAATAAACCCCAGTCAGATATTGGGAAAAATGAGAAACAAAGATAAATAAGCTGACATATTTTATAATAGGGAATGCCTTCTCATAAGCAGTGGTGATATAACTGGTTATATGAAAAAGAGAAAAGAAATAATGTCCTCCCAGATGCTTAATTGAATTATTGATTCCAGATACAAAGTATCTTATAATTGTTAACCTAGGAAATTATCTTCAGAAATAAACATAGATTAATCTCTCAGCTTTAGGGAAAAAATAATTTGAATCAAGTGCCCTACACATTTATGATGCATAAACCATCAAACTAACAAACACAAGTCATAGTCATAAGAATTCTAACGAAAGAGTTGAATGAACATTGCAACTCTGTAAGTCTTCCCTAACTTCATGTAGATTTAGTCACCTCAAAAATTCAGGACATGGGACACAGAGTGTTAAAGGCATCTGGTTGAATGAACTAATTTATGCCTTAATAAATATACCTTATAATATCATCTTTTTTTTTTTTTTTTTGCAGTTTTTTTGGCTGGGGCCATGTTCAAACCTGCCACCTCTGGTATATGGAGGCCAGTGCCCTACTCCTTGAGCCACAGACACTGCTTTTCTAATATTTTCTTTTATTAAAAAAAAAATACAGTAACAAAACTTTCATAAAAATTTTACCTGAGATTAACATATTTTCTTTTCTCACATTTACTAATATCATTATAGGCATGTGTATATAATTTCTTACATTTCATTGAGACTTTCTAACACTATATTTACCAAAGTATTTTCTAATTTATAGATATTTGGCTAATTTTAAAACCCATTTTTCTTCACAGAGTGGTTTAAAACATTCATTTTAAAATGTTCTGTGTCTATATCAAAAAACATCATAACACTTCACATGAAATGTAAGGAAAAAAATTGTCATAAATTTCCAATTCATTCTTCCCATCCTTCATGCCATTTTCCCATACATTTAACCTTATGCCCACTACAAACAATCAGTACATTACCACTGTTGTTTCAGTCAGATATAGTTCATCAATTAAAATGAGAAAAGAAATTTAATTTAACTTATTTTATTTAATTTTTAAAACTCTTCATTTCTTTGAAAAAAATAAATATTCTCTATCTGTATCATTTTCATATAGTTTTTTTAGTGGAGAGAAATCCTGAAAGGTGAGTGTTCTGGAGATGTATTTGCTTAGTTTTATTTTTATCTCAGAAAGTTTTTATTTCTTCTCCAGTTTCATAAATAGAACTCTGGAATGCTGCTTCATTGACTTTTCGTTGCATTGTTTCTGATGAAAAGTCAACCTTGATTGTTACTCTTGTTAATTTGTAGGTAATATGTGTTTTCTCTTAATATCTTTCAAATTTTCTATTTGTCTTATTTTTTTAGTCTCTTTAAAATTGTTGTGCCCAGGGTCTGCCTTGCTTGGTGATCTCTGAGATTCTTTGATCTACATTTTCAAATGTATCATAAAGTTTAGAACATTTTATACGTAGAGACACACACAGATACACACCTATAATGTGTTTTGGAATTAAATGAAACCCATCATAGTGAAAGTGACTAGAAACCAAAGAGAAAGGTTTCATAAGGATCCTTGGAGACATGAGGGTTGAAATATTTAGAGATCAATCAGAAGAGAATACAGCAAAGGAAATGAAAAGGACCCATCAGTATAGTTGAGGAAAACCAAACAATAATATCTCAGTAATGATTCAATAATATTGAACTCAGGTAAAGGAATTACATTAAATAGATGGCATTAGTAAACTGTATCAAATATTACTTAGAGTCATTATGATGACTTGTGAGTTCAAAAGCTCAGGGTTTGTGAATTGGTAGGTTACAGACCAGGAGGAGAGATCTGAGGAGAAAATGTGAAGTGGCACAGTAGTGATGCAATACTAGCTAAAGGTAAACAATGATGCTATCCAAATACAAATTACAAAACAATAGCAAGGGAAATAGTTCTTAAAAATGGAATACTTCTATTATTTTTATTATGATACAAAACAACTCAGCTTTAAATAGATAATACAATGAATGACATGTAAAAATAATCTCTGTATATAAGAGGACATTCTTTTCTTAACTAAAATTTTCAAATTATTATCAACTAATAAAAATGAATGTAGATTTGTTAGAACATCTGAATATACATGTTATAACATATTTGGGAAAAAGTGAAAACTAAGCCTAGGAAATATATGCTAAAATTTCAGAAAATGCATTTTAAAATATTCAGAAAGAGTCCAAGTTTCTGAATAGAACTTATTTTTATGAAGCAATGAACTATAATTCTAAAAACTCTAATCATAGTTAAATGCTAATATGAATTACCTAAAATAATGTTTGAATTAATGTCAGGGTCCTGCCCCAGGGGCAGGGTCCTACCAGACCTGTGGAAATGGCAGCCATAGACTGTAAAAAATGAAAACAAAAGCAGCCAGAGATAAAAGGACAGGATATTAAATAAAGTTTTCAAGAGTGGACATGGGGGTCCACTGCTAGCTCCTGGGGCTTCAGCAAGTGGCTCTGAGTACTTGTTTCACCCAGGTTTTATTGAAGGCTATTTCCTTATGTAGCGGAGAGGGTAAGCTGAGAAAGGGAACCAAAACATCAACAGTTTCTATGAGTAAGCGTATTAGTTCTTATTCTACCTATAATCATTAAATTTAAGGGTCTGGGCATCCTTGAGAAATCCGGTACCTGAGCCTGGTCTGTGGTCATACACACAGATCCCATGGGGGAGGTTAAACCCCTCTAGTTCCACTGTGGAGCAGATGGGACAGCATTAGGCCTCCTCTGAAGAAATGATGGCAAAGAGAAATTTTTCCCTTATCTCCATCAGAAGTGAGGTGATGGTTAGGTGGGAGAAGGGGCTTGATACCTGCATGAGGCTCCTGAGTTTCCCCCCCATCTTCCCCTTCCCAATAAGAAACAAAGAGGGGGAAAATGAGGTCTTGGGAATGCACAAGATAAGGCCTTGCTGACTTCATGGGACACATACAGGCAGGGTAAGGTCATGGTGACCCCACTGATGTTAAAAATGTTTTTGTATCTAGCTATTATTTTGCTTAACCAAGTAAGTTCAAGTGCAAAAAATCTGCTTCTGTACCTGTTTGCTTTGAAATCCAGCAGCATGCTTGCTGCCGTTAATTAACCCTATAAGAACTCTGCTTTAAACTTGGTGGGGACTGCTCTCCCCTGATCTCTCTGAGGCTTACAGAGACAGCTACTGGTTGGCTAAATAAAGACTCTACTTGGACACTTTGAAATTGGCTGTGGGGTCAATTTCTCACAACATATCATTCTGGAGGCCCCTGGGATATCTCTGCAGTTTAACCCAGGCCACAGCCCCAGATTACAACTGGGTACATGAGCAGGATTTCACCTAGTGGACAGCCTCTGAGAGATATTCTTCAGCCCTGGGTGATAAGCCAACTCCATTCCCCCTCCCCAACCTGCCAAATTAGCAGACCATATTTGAGCATGTTAGCAGAGTCATCTGGTTCAGGTTCTGGTTTCTGGTTTTACTGGTAAGTCTGTTGGGGACCATTCTTGGGGGCTGGATGAAGCTGCATCCCAGGTGGCTGTTCCTCCCTGAGACATAGACTGGGGACCTCAGTTTGGATCTGTGCCAGAGTGGCTGGCCAGATCCTAGTTCCGTGTTAGAGTGCCTGACCTGGTCTTCACGTTTTGGATTTCAGTCTCTGTCTCCAGGGACTGCTCTGTTCTGATTCTGTTACAGTTGACAGTTCTGGGTTCTGGTTTTGCCTTCTCCCAGCCCAGTAACTGATTTGGGCTTTCAACCCAGGATCCTATATCCAACTAAACTGAGTTTCATTTATGATGGAGAAATTAAATATTTTAATGACATTCACATGTTGGAGAAATTTGCCATAATTAAACCAACTCTCCAGGATATTCTCAGACCTATCCTACATAATGGCCAGCCCAATCCTCCACCACCAAAGTAAACTCACTCAGAAACTTTTGATTAAATTCCAACTTCCACAGTGGCAAAAGGATTAAAAATGTCCACTGGACTTTCAAAAAACTTGATACCCAAAATTCTACCAGGCTTATCAATATCTACAATTAATGTGAACGGCTTAAATCATCCACTAAAGAGGCACAGGTTGGCTGACTATATACAAAAACTCAGGACAGATATCTACTGCATACAAGAATCTCATCTTACCTTAAAAGATAAATATAGACTCAGGGTGAAGGGATGGTCATCTATATTTCAAGCAAATGGAAATCAGAAAAAAGCAGGTGTTGCAATTTTATTCGCAGATACAATAGGCTTCAAACCAACACAAGTAAGGAAAGATAAGGATGGTCACTTCATATTTGCTAAGGGTAACACTCAGCATGATGAGATTTCTTTTTTTTTTTTTTTTTGAGACGGAGACTCAAACTATCCCCCGGGTAGAGTGCCATGGCATCACGCTCACAGCAATCTCCAACTCCTGGGCTCAAGTGAGTCTCCTGCCTCCACCTCCCAAGTTGCTGGGACTACAGGCACCCGCCACAATGCCTGGCCATTTTTTGGTTGCAGCCATCATTGTTGTTTGGCGGGCCCGGGCTGGGGATTCGAACCCGCCACCTTAGGTGTATGTGGCTGGTGCCTTACCCGCTTGAGCCACAGGCACCAAGCTGAGATTTCAATTATTAGCATTTATGCACCCAACCAGACTGTGCCTCAATTTATAAGAGAGACCTCTAACAGATATAAGCAACTTGATTTCCTCCAGCTCCATAATAGTTGGAGATTTTAACACTCCTTTGACAGTGTTGGATAGATCCTCCAATAGGAAGCTAAGCAAAGAAATTTTAGACTTAAACTTAACCATTCAACAATTGGATTTAACAGACATCTACAGAACATTTCATAACAAAACTGAATACACATTCTTCTCATCAGCACATGGAACATCTGCCAAAATTGATCACATGTTAGGTCACAAGTCTAACCTCAGCAAATTTAAAAGAGTAGAAATTATTCCTTGCATTTTTCTCAGACTATCATGGAATAAAAATTAAACTCAGTAACAATAGGAATCTGCATACTCATACAAAAACATGAAAACTAAATAACCTTATGCTGAATGATAGCTGGGTCATAGATAAGATTAAGAAGGAAATTACCAAATTTTTGGAACAAAACAATAATGTAGACACAAATTAGCAGAACCTCTGGGATACCACAAAAGTAGTCCTAAGAGGGAAATTTATAGCACTGAAAGCCTTTCTCAAGAGAACAGAAAGAAAGGAACTTAACAAGAGGACATCTGAAGCAACTGGAAAAGGAAGAATATTCCAAACCCAAACCCAGCAGAAGAAAAGAAATAACCAAAATTAGAGTAGAATTAAATGAAGTTGAAAACAAAAGGATTATACAACAGATCAATAAATCAAAAAATTGGTTCTTTGGAAAGGTCAATACAATGAATAAACCTTTGGCTAACCTAACCAGGAATAAAAGAGTAAAATCTCTAATTTCATCAATCAGAAATGGTAATGATGAAATAACAACAGACTCCTCAGAAATTCAAAAAATCCTTCATGAATATTACAAGAAACTCTATTCTCAGAAATATGAAAATTTGAAGGAAATGGACCAATACTTGGAAGCATGCCATCTTCCTAGACTTAGCCAGAATAAAGTGGAAATGTTGAACAGGCTTTATCAAGTTCTGAAATAGCATCAATATCACTAATGAATATTAATGCAAAAATATTCAACAAGATCCTAGCAAACAGACAACATATTGACATGTTGAATTAAAAATTGATACGTTGATCAAAATTAAATCCAGTTTGTGTGAGAATTAGTCATTTTTTTTTGCCCACACCCTCTCACTCCTTCTCTGTCTGATCTCCCCTTCCCCCTTGCCCCGCCATGTCATTAATTGTCTTCATATCAAATTTGAATACATAGTATTCTTACCTCTCCATTCCTGTGATGCTTCACTAAGAAGAATGTGTTCCACCTCCATCCAGGTTATTACAAATGCTGTAAAATCTCCATTTTTGATGGCTGTATAATACTCCATAGTGTACATATACCACAGCTTACCAATCCTTTCCTGGGTTGAAGGACATTTAGGCTGTTTCCACGTTTTAGCAATTGTAAATTGGGCTGTGATAAACAGCCTAGTACAAATGTCTTTATAGTAAAAGGTTTTTTTTCTTCTGGATAGATGCCCAATAGTGGGATTGCAGGATCAAATGGGAGGTCTAGGTTGAGTTCTTTAAGGTTTCTCCATACTTCGTTCCAAAAGGTTGTATTAGTTTGTAGTCCCACCAGCAGTGCAAAAGCGTTCCTTTTTTTCCACATCCATGCCAGCATCTGCAATTTTGAGATTTTATCATATAGGCCATTCTCACTGGGGTTAGATGATATCTCAGGGTGGTTTTAATTTGCATTTCTCGCATAATTAGGGATGATGAGTATTTTTTCATATGCTTAGTAGCCATTCGTCTATCGTCTTTAGAGGAGATTCATCTGTCTTCCCCATTGATGTATGGGATTGTTGGCTTTTTTTCTTGTAGATCAATTGAAGTTCTGCACAGATTCTGGTTATTAGACTTTTGTCTGATTCTAAATATGCAAATATCCT
>CAUYTI010114503.1:0-15183 GCA_963575145.1 Galago senegalensis | reverse complement strand
GCGGGTTTGAATCCCCAGCCCGGGCGCCAAACTACAATGACAGCTGCAACCAAAAAATGGCCAGGCGTTGTGGCAGGTGCCTGTAGTCCCAGCTACTTGGGAGGCTGAGGCAGGAGACTCGCTTGAGCCCAGGAGTTGGAGTTTGCTGTGAGCATGATGCCATGGCACTCTACCCAGGGGGATAGCTTGAGGCTCCATCTCAAAAAAAAAAAAATACAAAGAGCAAAACAAAACTTAAATATATATGTATAAAAATCTATACCCCCCACCCCCAGCCTACCCAAAACTGCCTCTCTGAGGATAAAGCAATTCATTTTCTCCCTACCACCCTTACCCCTTTTCTTGTTTTTAAAATAAACTTTTAAAAAAGAAAAAAAAGTTCCAAAATCATTGGCTGGGCACAGTGGCTCACGCCTATAATCTCAGCACTCTGGGAGGCCAAGGTGGGTGGATTGCTTGAGCTCAAGAGCTTGAGACCAGCCTGAGCAAAAGCAAGACTCCATCTCTACTAAAAACAGAAAGACTAGCTAGGTGTGATGGCACACCTGTAGGCTCAGCTACTTAGGAGACTGAGGCAAGTGGATCTCTCTCTCTCTTTTTTTTCTAATCTCTCTCTTTTCTTTTAGAGACAGAGTCTCATTTTGTCACCTTCTGTAGAGTGCTGTAATATCACAGCTCACAGCAACCTCTAGCTCTTGGGCTTAGGCAATTCTCTTGCCTCAGCCTCCCAGGTAGCTGGGACTATAGGTGCCCATCACAATGCCTGGCTATTTTTTGTTGCAGTTTGGCTGGGGCTGGGTTTGAATCTGCCATCCTTGGTATATGGGGGAGCACCTTACTCACTGAGCCACAGGCACTTACCGGCAAGAAGATCTCTTGAGCCCTACAGTTTGAGGTTAATGTGAGCTACAATGATGCCACAGTGCTCTACTGAGGGAAACAGAGTGAGACTCTGTCTCAAAAAAAAAAAAAAAAGTTCCAAAACCATATCCATGGCATGCTCATATTTTAAAGAAAAATGTATATATACTAATTTTGACATAAAATTTAAGGTGTTTACCACTGAGTACTGGGATTAGGAAATATATTCTAGGAAACATCAGAATCATCAATGACAGTTACAACTATAGGAATAAACAGCTTTTCTCAGATTTTTAGAAAATAGTTACCAACAGCCTCAACTGCTAACATTTATTGTTGGATTCTATTCTTATTCTTATTTTTCCAAAGAAGAAAACTGAGATCAGGGAGGGGAAGTTATTCAACATCATGGTCTAGTGTATGTTCCTGTCAGAATTCAAACCTGTGCACCTAGACCCATGATTATGATGCCATAAGAGAAACAGCTGCCCACAAGTCAACTGGCTTTGACTGTCTTGTTCACTTTTTTCCCTTAAGCAATAAAAATGTTACATAACTCAAGTAACATGTTACATAACTCAAGTCACAGATTGTATGGGGTGGAGGCATCTATAGAGTGGCCAGGTGTGGTGGCTCATGCCTATGATCCTAGTGCTATGGGAGCCAAGGCAGGTGCTTGAGGGCAGGTATTGAACATTACAATTACAGTGAGCTATGACTGCACCACTGAACTTTAGCCTGAGTGACACTGGGTTACGCCATCTCTAAAATATGTGTGTCTTTGTATGTACGTATCTCTCCATATCTCAAAATACTCCTTGAAACGCTGATCACCACCTATCTTAAACTTAATATGGCCCCAAATGAATCACGGTGCAAAGAAGGACACTAAATCCAGAAAAAAGAGGAGTGTGAGTTGCAAGCACACCAAAAATCAGAAAGAAAAACATTAATGAGAATTTTTTTTAATTGAACAGTAATCCAAATTTAAACTCCCCTAGATTACATCACTAGAAAAAGTTAGAAAAAGTGAACAAGTGAAAACAAGAACCAGAAAAAATAAGCTGAATAAGTTGAAAACCAGAGGAATACAGTTTTAAGGATCTGTGTAATGCAGAGGGTAGCCATTATTACATGAGATATTAACACGCGGGGATGCTAGGTGAGGAAGGCCACAGTGAATTTCTTTTGTAAATATGAATTATTTGAAAGGAAAAAGTTTAAAATGTTCTTAAAACATTTTTATAGCCATTAGCATTAAAGATAAGATTAATACTTTTTATAACATGAATGAAAGAAAAGCACAGAAAAGATAGCCGATAATGGAAAATGCAGAATACGAATGAAACCACAAGTTAGTAGTAGACATAGAATTCTAATACTTATTATAGCCACTGTTTTTTCTCCATTTTGTAGATTTTCAAAAGCAGGGCAAACTTTTGCTATCAAACTTAGGCTAGCTATCAAGAGCTAGCTGACTTCCCTGACCTTTTATCCCATAAAGCTGTAAGCAGGGCTGGTTACTGCAACTGTACTTAGATTCGGATGTGACTTACTGTCCATCACGTGCCCACTTCTGGTCAGTTGTCTTCACATCCATTACTTCAAGTCTCCAAAACCATCTGGTCAGGTAGTTTTTATCCCAGTTCATAAATGAAGAAACCGAGGCTCAAAGAGGGTTTAAAAAACACCAAATTGACCCTATTAAACAACTAGTAGGTAGGAAAGGTGAGAGTTGAACTCAGGATAAGATTCCAAGACTCATGCTCTCTTGCTCATGCAAGGGCGCCATGGTCCCCCGTAGGTACCAACGTTAACCCGTATCACTGATCTTCACTAACACCTGCTGAAAAATACCTGCCCTAAGAAAACCAGTGGTCACTGAACATCAAGATTTCCCTTCTACTAAAGATAAAATAGTCCATTCATTACAATCTCTGACCTGCGTAAGGTGACCCCCAAAGAACAAAAGAGGCAAAAACCTCAATTACAGTTTATTGATCTTACTCTGTGAGAAAAGACTCAGAACGTAAAGCTGGAGTGACAACCCAGAGCCACATAGGGCATCCCTAACACTGGGCAGGTGGCTGATGATTCCAGCCAGCGGTTCTCAACCTGTGGGTCGTGACCCACAGGAACTGTATTAAAGGGCCGTGGCATTAGGAAGGTTGAGAACCACTGTTCTAGACTAAACAGGTAAAGAAGAACTTCAACATGTAGAGCCAGCTTCCATCACCACATTACTAAAAGATGAGTTACGAGGATCACTGGGCCTTAACTCTCTACTTCTCTCGCCTCCACCTCCCAGAGCTCACCTGAGCGTGCGTCTGTCCTTCCTTCCCCACTCAGAAGGTTGGGGGTCTTCCCTCCCCTCCAAGCCTAGTCCACCCCATTCCAGAATGCACATCCATCTGGCTCTTACCCTGGGGATCTTGTTGCAGCAATGATTTCCCCAGTTGCTCATTTCTTTCATCTTCTGCCATTACTTCTGTGGCTTCAATTTCTTCTTTAAAATGATATTCCCTTCATAACTTCCCCTTAGATGTCCACCTTGTGGTACTCAGGTCAAATATTTTTGAAAATATCATCTTTACCTTTGTACACACATCTTTAGTCTGATTTCAACCAACATCGTGCTAATACCATGCACCTCACTGCCCTCCTCTTCTCCCCACAGATGCTCCCTCTCAAGAATTTCCTGGGAGCCGTTCTGATCCATTTAAAAAATAATTCTGTGATCTATGAACAGAATCATGAAAATATATGTATTTTTGGGGGGGGTTGGTTTTATAAACTTGGTATCACACTGTTCTTATTATTATTTTTTATTTTTTAATTTTTTTTAGGGTTGAGTGAAAGGTTTATTATTAGTACAGGGAACACTATGGAATGGCATGTATACCACCTGCAGCACCTGCAGAGACACTAGTGCGAAGGGTGAGGAAGCCTTAAGAGAGCTTTCTGGCTCCATCTGAGGGTAAGGACAGGAGAGTTATGAGTCTTGGCAAGGCAGGCAGAAGCAGGGGAGTGAAGGAAATGACCAGACTAAGTATAGCAGTGTTTTCAAGTTCCTGAGCACAGTGTCCTGGAGCTAGGACATATGACTGTTTCCTACTCTCCTCCAACTGTGTCCATCCACCCCAATCTCAGTGGAGCCATGGCCCTAATGCCCAGGCCTACCGCAAGCTGGCCTGGGAAAAAACTCCAAAACGAAGAGAAGCGATAATATGATAGGGAGGAGACTTTCTTTCTCCAATCCTAATCCCACCTGCATATTAAAATAATCACACTTACTCTCCCTCCCCTTTTCACATTGCCAATCACCCTAGGAATCAAGGGATGCCCCGGGTAGCCTGGAATGCAGCTGAAGTCCTTGGGAGGTGTGGATGAGGCCCAGCACATCTGGTACTTAGGAGATACAGAAATATAATTTCTCTTTTGTCTGGTGAACCCAGCTGTATAGCTCCAGGAAAACTTGTGTGTGCTGGGGGGACAGTGCCTTCAACATTAATACTCTAACTCCTGAGTTTTGTGATGAGACCCTGGAAGGGCTAGGAACAAACCATCCTGAGGGCACAAGCATTGATACAACTGTCACATCCATCAAGGGAATAGAGGAAGCTGCTCATTTCAGACTGGGTTTTGGAGGGTTGGGACAGACATGGTAAGTGTAGCCAAGGACTCCCTTGGCTCTTCCTATATTAAAACCAAAGATTGTGCCAAAAAGGAAAAATATAAAACAGACCCCATCCCTGCCCCTATCTGTCCAGAATCCCCACAATAGGAATAGCCCAAAAAAAAAAAAAAAAGTTTTGTTTTCTTGATTTTTTTTTCCTTTCTTAATGAAAAGATAAATAAATTAAATTGCCAACAATGTGGCTGGGCTAGAAAGTGGGGTAGCCATAAACAGGCCATTCTAAAAAAAAACAAACAAAAAAAGACGGTGAACAGAGGTTGGGGCTTGTGAATTATAAACAAATAATGGCCAAGGGAAGTTATCAAAATAACTGATTACATTCAGAGGGCTGCGGAGGGTTGAGTGGCACTAGGACAGCCTGTGCCACAAGAGGCAGGACCTATGCTATTGCAGCAAGAGCCAGATAGCAGCTTCTTGCCGACCACAGAAACCTAGAGAGGCTAATCCCTAATTATGAGAAGTGTAGGAAAGAAGAAATCTGGAAGTTTTCGGCATCCCAACCTGTAGACTCTCAGGCCTGGTGGGGAACCTGCACTTTTAAGGTGGGCTGGATAGGGCTATTGCTTGGCACAGAGGTCCAGTAGGCTCCTAAGGGCTGTCAGTGATGGCCAGTCACAGGCCTCACTATTTCTAGGGCGTTGGCTCTGCCCTTATCTTTCCTCAGGCTGTCTGCTCCCCAGAGCTGCCCTCTATAGCTGGAAACCACAGGCCTGACTACTCTGATCCCTGGTTTCGGAGGAGAGGGACTGATTCGATTCCTCACTCCATCCTGATCCTTTAGGGAAAACCCAATCTCTTTATGCTTTCTGAAAACGCGCGGAACTGGGACCCCAGGCAGGACAATGAATACAGGTGGAGATTTTCCCACCCACACCGAGAATTTACAGACATTTTAGGGGAAGGAATATGGCAAAAGGAGGAAATCTAGGTTTCCCACCTGAAAGGCTGGGCGAAGTACCCCTACAGTGCCAAAAAAGCGGGAGATACATGGCTCAAAATATAAGTCACAGTGTTAAGGACAGGGGGGAGGACTCGGGATCCAGCGGCAGGAGCATGGGTTGGGATTTTCTTGTTTCCATCTCTTCCTCGATAGCGGGTTGAGTTCTCCTACATCTCCTCCACACCATGCGCAAAGATTATGACGAGCCCCGGTTCTTGCATCATGTCATCGCCCATATGCTGGTTTTCACAGGCCATCACGACCACAGCCTGCTTGCCAGGGATGCGCTTGGTCGCGTAGTTCTCATAGTAGCGCCGATTCGTCTGTCTTGTCTCTAGTGTGGCCAGACCCTGGGGCCAGCTGCGCTCATGGGCGTTTTCAATCAGCTCGTCGACAATAGAGGCAGGGCAGCCACTCTCCACCAGGGAGCGCTTGATTACAGTCTGGAGCACAGCATCTGGGGTTGAGATCATCCCGCCCCAGCGGGTCACTCTAGCTGGCTGAAGGGAGTTCACCCACTCTAGGATCTCGTTGTATTCAATCGTCTCCTCCAGGTTCTGAAGGTCGGGGTTGATGCTGCGGAACGCCTGCATGGATGCTTTTAGCAGCTGGATGTCTCTCTTCTGCTCCACCAGCTGGTGTTTCTGCTCCGTTGACGTCTTCTCCAGCTCTGCGATGCGTGTCTGCTGCCGCTGTATAACCGAGTGCACGTGCTTAATGCAATTGTGGTTTGACAGCTCATCTTTGGGCATCTCCAGGCCGCAGCCCTGTTCACAGGTCACAGTCCGCTTCGGGTTGTGCTCACAGTCGCTGAGGTGAGACGTGAGGTTATCAAGCCGAACAATGGCGCTGCAGCCAAACTCGGCGTTGTCGCAGGCAATCTGCAGCTTCGACAATATGTTCCGCATGATCCGCGGCACAGGGCGCAGGTGGGCAGCCGTCACAACGGTACTGTCCACGGGACACGTCGGTCGCTCAGAGAGCCAGCGGGTGATGCAGGCGTTGCAGAAAGCATGCTCACAGTGGGGCGCCTGCACTGGCTCCGCCAAGACGCCGCTGCAAATAGGGCAGATAAGGTCTTCTTCAATATCCCCCTGGAAACGGGTTACATCATACCCCATGTCTCAACTCTGAAAACCTCGAATGCTGGGGGGGAGGTCCCTGTTTACAAGGCCCCGCCCTCCTGATGTCTCCACTCAGTGTCGCTCACGAGATGCGTCCAGTAACCTCATCCTGTTGGC
The DNA here is from genome assembly GCA_963575145.1 of Galago senegalensis. Lineage (NCBI taxonomy): Eukaryota > Metazoa > Chordata > Mammalia > Primates > Galagidae > Galago > Galago senegalensis. Next base: position 8,444 of record CAUYTI010114503.1, on the reverse strand, counting down.
TTGTGTCCGACTGAGACTTCCTTCCTGGTGACCTGGATGGATGTGATGTCACAATCAGCAGCGCTCCTTTATTAGGTGGAAGGCTGCGCAGGCGCAGTGCACACCGCCCAACTCGGCCCACTCTCCATACCCGGCCTGCTTGGAGCCGAAGCTGCGCGCCACCATGCAGCCTGGGTGCCGGGTCTCAGCTTTTCCTGTGAAGGGAACGGAAAGGGGAAGGTGTGGGGAGAAGATTCCAACTATTTTTCTTGGTCCTGTCCATATTATTTTGAAACTTGACTTTTTTTGTTTGTTTTTGAGACAGTCTCATTTTGTCCCTCTTTGTAGAGTGCTGTAGTGTCATAGCTCACAGCAACCTCAAATCTTGGGCTCAAGCGATTCTCTTGCCTAAGCCTCCCAAGCAGCTGGGACTACAGGTGCCCGCCACTATGCCTGGCTATTTTTTTTTCTTTGCAATTTTTGGGTAGGGCCAGGCTTGAACCGGCCAACCCCAGTATATGGGACCGGTGCCCCATTCCTTGAGCCACAGGAGCCACCCTACCCCCGGCTATTTTTAGAGGTGAGGTCTTGCTTTGGCTCAGGCTGGTCTTGAACTCCTGAGCTCAGGCAATCCACCATCCTCAGCCTCCCAGAGTGCTGGGATTACAGATGTGAGCCCCGTGCAGGATGGAAATGTGATTTAAAAAAAAAACATACTAAGTTTTTGATCTAGGTCATGCATTTTGATCTAGGCCATGCATTTTACATTTTATTTATCCATTGTCTCCTAATAGACCTTTAAGCTGTTTCCAATTTTCTGCTACTAAAAACATTAGTTGCAATGAACATCCTCTGTGTGGATGCGTGCGAGACCTTATCAAGGGAACGTAGAGAAAGTGCAACTCCCGTATCACTACACGTTAACAACTTTCATAATGGTTGTACCAAGTTCACTTCCACCAGTAGCGTATGCCCATCTCCAATCCCTCATGTCCTTACCAAGACTTGGTACTGTCAACTTTTGCATTTCTGCTAACTTGGTGAGAGAGTAAAAGAGAATTTCTTCTGATTACTACTGAGGGGCAATACCCTATTCGTACCTGTAACAGTTTCTTCTTTGAGCTGTCTGGTAATTTATCTTTTGCTCATTCTGTTAAACTTTTTTGGTGTTTTTATCAAGTGTGAAAGTTTATTGACAAAGAGAAAGGTTTACATAGTGATATATAGGTTTACAGAACAAGATAACCTTGCCGAAGACAGTGAACCAACCTCCATTGCCAAGGAAAGTGGGCAAAGAGGCTGCTCATTCTTCTTTATATATTCCGGATGCTAACCATTTCTTTTTATGTGGTTATTGTATGTTTCTACCCCCCAGATGATCTCCTCTCAAACTTTACTTATGTATTTAGGCACCAGTATTTTAAATAAGTAACACAGGTGATTCTGATGTGGAAACGCATTTGAGAAACAGTAATGTTGAAAAATTTCAGAAAACCATAAGGAGAAATGAAATAGGCTTGGTGCCTGTGGCTCAAGTGGCTAAGGCGCCAGCCACATACACCTAAGGTGGTGGGTTTAAATCCAGCTTCGGCCCGCCAAATAACAATGACAGCTGCAACCAAAAAATAGCCAGGTGTTGTGACAGGCACCTGTGGTCCCAGCTACTTGGGAGGCTGAGGCAGGAGACTCACTTGAGCCCAGGAGTTGGAGGTTGCTGTGAGCTGTGATGTCACAGCACTCTACCCAGGGCGACAGCTTGAGGCTCTGCCTCAAAAAAAAAAAAAAAAAAAAAGAGATAGGAGAAATGAAATAATAGAGCTTACAGAATAAAAAGGGGAGCCTGGGTATTATGCTGCACTTCTAACTGCCCTTACCTCATTAGCATGAAATCACAAACACATAAGACAATAAAAACAAACCTCACTGTTCAGTCATGTTTTGTTAGTTTCTCCTTCAGTTTAGGTTTGTCTTAGAAATCTGCTCTAATAGTGGCATGTATTTTTGACTTGCATATGTATCCATCTGCCAATGTAAAAAGAAATGAACCAAAATGAGATTATATTAACATTCAATGGATATGGCTCTTTCAAAATTAAAAGAACTTTGTTTTACCTTATTGTAAACATACAAGCTCATTGTTAAAATATTAGCTAAGAGAAGAGTAAAAATTAACAAAATCATACTTTCCAAAGACAAGTATTAATGTTTCTGCGTATAACAGTCTATCTTTTCTTCTTACATGCTTAAATTCGGGTACACCAGCGGTTCTCAACCTGTGGGTCGCGACCCCTTTGTAACAATGAAAATACGTCCTGCATATAAGATATTTACATGACGATTCATAACAGTAGCAAAATTACAGTTATGAAGTAGCAATGAAAATTATTTTATGGTTGGAGGTTGCCACCACATGAGGAACTGTATTAAAGGGTCGCAGCATTAGGAAGGTTGAGAACCACTGGTGTACACAATAGAAACATCCCCCCCCTTCACATTAGAGCCCTCCTACCTAGCCATCTTGAACAGAGAAAAGAAAATGAGAACATTAAATATTTCTTTTGAAAACTGCTTTTTCTACTTAAAAATAGCACCAGAGATTTCATTCTATAATAATTGTACAGCATCCCATTGAGTGGATAAAATAAGATGCATTTAATCAATCCTTTGCTACTAGACATGTGGTATTTCCAAGTTTTTTTCATCGTAGACACTACAACAAACAACCTGGTGTATATGTGTGTGTGTGTGTGTGAGCATGTATCACCAAGCACCTGCCCAGCTGTTTCTTTAACTACTATGAGTGAAGTTAAGAGATCATGGGTAAGCCTATTTAAACATGGCAGGCTCTTATGTTTAAAAGAACATTTTCCCAGACACAGTGGCACGTGCCTGTAAGTTCCAGCTGCTCAGGAGACTGAAGTGGGAGGTTACCTGATCTAGTCACAATATATTTGTGTATACACTTTTAATTGAGTTTTTTTCAATTAAAAGTTAAAAAAATTCAAAAGAAAGAAAACTGCTTGTTTACCCCAGGCGTTACTTGATCAACATGCTTAAGGAAATAAACCAGCACGGAAGGCGCTGAAACACACAAAAGCCACCGTGTATCACTGCTCCTAATTCGTGCTCTCTGTGCTCTGAGAGCTCTGAGATAAAGAAATGCTGAAAAGGCTAAACTGCAGGGTGTAATCAGGTCTGCCCTTACTACCTTCGTAATCCCACTTTGCTGACTCAAACAGATTTGGCCACGCACCTTAGGCTAAAACCTAAACCTCCGGGGTGCCTGCGAATGTAAGGAAAGCCATAAAGGGTAAGCAGGGAAGCCAAAGTCTGCCCTGGGGGCTACCATGCCCGAGTCAGGGAAGTATTACTAAAGTATTGCCTTGTTAGGAAAAGAAACAATTCCCAAATGCCTGTGTGACTCCTTGCAAATAACAGATATATTAAGAATGAGCATGTTTAAAATGATTCTTTCCATCCTTGAACAAATAACAACCAATAACATGCCAGAATTTGGACACTTGCAGTTGCCTGGTACCAAGTAGCTCAGGGAGACGTATCCTACTCACATTAGGATAGAAAGTTAGCATGGGAAGCGAAGCTCACACATCATCCTGATCGCTCTCACAAATTGAGTGCAAAGTACAGGAGAGCTGAGGGGGTCAGTGATTTGAGGTTCCCCTGCTGCACAGCAGGGGCCAAACATATGTCATAGCATGTTGGCACACCACATGGGAAGTGCCAGATGGGATGACCTGATGTCCTTTTGATGATAGAGTCAGATGGCGATAGCACCACTCTCACAATTCCATTGCTCCTTTTAAGTCAGGGACCATTCAAGTTGTGTGGAAATTACAAGTCCATTTTCTGCCCTTGAAGAATGACTTGCTATCACTTTGTAGGGGACAGATAGTATCTCTGGAGGACAGAGGCTCGGAAGACGTTTCAAAGGAGTTTTACTATTCTGGGAAAATATGGTATTTGAATAAAATCTAGCACTGGCAAGAGACCACGGGGACAATAGAAAAATCCTGGTATGGTTGGAATGCTTCTGAGAAGTGGGAGAAATAACTTGCTCACCAAACTGAGATCCACAGTCCCTTCTTTTCCTATAATCTTTTTCCTAAGAGAAAAAAAAATGAAAGGGGACTGATGGAAGCATTTGGTGTGATTCTTATAGGAGAACTTTCTAATGGGACAGACCATACTCAGCCAATTCTGGAAAGCCAGTTCACCTTGACTTCAAACCCCTGTATTGCTACTAGTAATTCTTTCTGTGATCAATCTTTCTTTAGAGGATTGATTTTGAAGAGGATTTAAGAGGGAGGAGAAGCTCCCCCCCCAAATATAACATCATAGTATGGTTTACAAACTTAAGAAGCAATATTCATGGCCAGAATGAAAAGGCAGTTATACAAAATCCTAATTACGCAGGATTGGTCATTACTGATTTAAAGCAATGGTTCTCAACCAGGGCGACTTTGCCACTAGGGAACACCTGACGATGTTCAGACACGTTTTTGGTTGTCACAGCTGGCAGGTGCTATTGTCATCTAGTGGGTAGAACCCAGGGACGCTGCTTGCAAGAACCCAGGGAGCATCTTACAATGTCCAGGACAAGCCCCCAAACAGAGACTTAGCAGCCCCCAAATGGCAATAGAGCTGAGGTTGAGAAAACCTGCGTGAAAATTACACATAAAAGTTCAAAGACCTTAGTCAATCTTAAATTGTTAAAAATCTTTAAATAGTCCTAATTATTCTCTAATACTAGACACTTAACATGACGTGGCTTTCATCCAGGACATAGTAGCCAACATGAGGACACTTCACAGTTCACTCAAACATGGGCTTTGGCCTCAAACACTCCTGATAGCAAACCTGACATGAGTCTAGGCAAGGTGCATACTGGAGACTGCCTTTCTTTTAATCATAAAATATGGACAGTGCCAACTTCCTATGATTATGGCCAAGAGTCAAGGTGATGTTCAAGCGATGAGTTTCATGGCTCCTAATCTGCTTACTGGGAGGCACAGCAAACTCATAGGGATGGAGGCAAAGTTTTGAGACACAGAAACACTCAAGATTGGCCAGACATAAGCAAACTACTAGCGCAAGGTAGTCACAGTTCCAACATTACTTTGCCTTCCTTTTAATGGTATTATATGCTTATGAAGCCAAATGCTCATATGTTGTGGTAATGAGAATGCAATCATCATGTGATCGTCAATGTGGCAATAACAGTGTTGTCCAACTTGATTCCAAGGTCAAGCCATGAAGTGCCCCATCAGGGCCTGCATCTCTTTTATAAGTTATTCTGGTAATTTCAGAATAAAATAAAAATAATATTTGTTCTTTCAGTTTATATGTATTATTTTTTAAATGACTAATAAGTTGTTAGGACATAAATACTTCTTTAAGTATTTAGATATTTAAGCCCAACTAATTATACAGGACTGTTGAGTATTCTTTTTGGACTGGAGGTACTATTAAAAAAATTACTGGGATACTGAGAATACTGTCAACCCTAGAAAGGTGGGCATCTCTTGCCTACCCCAATGCCTAGTACATAATTCAGGCCTTCTGTGAAGATGACCACCTATAATCCAGGCAGGTGCTTGAATGAACTCAGTGGAGACGGTCCACCCACATGAACCTAACCCAAACTGACAAGCCACAAACTTGTGAGTTAAACAGACAGCTGTTGTTTTAAGCTGCGTACTTTGCAGTGGTTTGTTATAGAGCAAAAGCTAATTGATACAGGCTTTAATATCTGCCTCATTAAGCTTGTGTTCTTTATTGTTTTAGCCTGGAAAAGGCATGAGAAAATTATGTAATCTAACACAGTAATTATGTACAGGCACACATACAGAGTGAACCCACAGTGCTGGTATCGTGCACGACTGACCATTTCTCCCATCACCAGCAGGTAAGACTATCAAGAGAGATATGTCAAATCTGTGGTGAGTGCCACCAATATCATTCCCGATATCGTCAGTGACAGACTATGATGATGAAGCATTGCAAAGTGTTCTTGTATGTCCCCTGATTTTTCTGGGACAGTTTTCAAAAAAAGGAGTTAAATAGAGACCACCTTAGATCAATTTCCGGACTGCAGAGAAAAGATTCCTTTCTTTGCCTGTCCACTCCTCTGATATTTGGAGGGCACTGAGCCAAATTCTGGGAATAAACTGATAAACCAAGAAGACCTGGTTCCTGCCCTCATGGGGCTTACATCCAACAGAAAAGATGAAGAGTGAACAAGGATAAATGGTGAAGGCTACAGAGAAGTCCACAGTGTCTGGGGGAATGTGCAATAAGTTTCTTCCACATTGAGAACAGAGCCCAAAGCCCCTGGCCTGCTCTGCGAGCCCCAGCATGCTGCAGCCCTTGACATCTCCTCTTCGGCTTCAGCTGGAGCCGTGACCTCCTGCCATGTCAGCCCCAGACATAATGGCCTTTCCAGATCCTCCCACACTTCTTTAAGCTTGCCATATCTGAGACAATCTTCTCCCTACATAGCTTTTCCGTCAGAGGGCCCAGCTGAAACACCTGTTAATGCTCTGAAATGCTTTCATTGCTTTTCTTTTTCCTTACACCTAGCTAATTTCAACAGAGTTGACATGGATTACAAAAACACATTCATTCATTCAAGCATTCATGTGTGTGTCTATTCATACAATAATCTCTGTGTTCCAGGCACTGTTCCAGGGCCTGAAGATACAGTGGTGAACAAGAAAGATGGGTCCCCGCTCTCAGGAAGCTCACGTGGCAGAAGAGAAAGAGAGACAGTGAATCGTGAATCATTGAATGAATGATCAAAATGCGATCAAAGTATTTAGTACTGTGAGAAAAACAAGAGCGTGATGTGAGAGAGAGCAGCACAGGGCAGCAGGCAGAGGGGTGTGTCCTTAGCCTGGGGGTCAGGAAGGGCCTCTCCGAGGAGATGCAGCTGAGCAGAGAGCTGAGCGATGAGAAGGAGCCATCAGGCAAAGAGGGGACAGGAAGTGGAAAGGCTGGAAGGAGAGAGTGCGCTTGGCGCAGTCAGGACAGCGGGCGGCCTGTGCGGCTACCGCATAGGAACTGTGACTGAGAATCAAATCGGGAGGGACAAGGAGACCTGATGAACCACATGGGCCTCCCAGGACGAGGTTTCAAGCAGGGGGCATCCAACCCAATTTCATTGTGACTTACTTTTCATTTTACTGTGTGCTATTTATACACTTTTACTTTTTTACCCCAGGCAGATTTTTAGCTTAAAAAATACATCATATTCTAAGGCACATGCTTTTCACATTTCAGTATTGCTGATATCAGGATGCAACAATCAACTGATGATGTGTTAGTTAGTTTAGTTGTTAGTACTTTTTCCTTCATATCAATAAATAAATAATGGTGATTCTTTTTTTTTTTTTTTTGGAGACAGAGTCTCACTATGCTGCTCTCTGTAGAGTGCTTTGACATCACAGCTCACAGCAACCTCAAACTCTTGGACTCAAATGATTCTTTTGCCTCAGCCTCCCAAGTAGCTGGGACTACAGGTGCCCTCCACAACGCTCAGCTATTTTTTGTTGTTGTTGTAATTGTTGTTTAGCAGGTTCAAACCCGCCAGCTCCAGTGTATGTGGTGGAGCTGTAACCACTGAGCTACAGGCGCTGAGCCATGATGGTGATCCTTGCCATCACACCCTGGTAGGTTTGATGAAATGTGCAATTTTTATAAAAAATTTTTGTCAGTTTCATTATCACCTTTCTTGGTTCCCAAATTTTCATTCACATTTTATTTATTTTCATTCAAATTCTCCTTTCTCATTGTGATGGCAAGATTAATAACTATAAAGGCCCAGAGTGAAATATATGCCTTTGTTCTTTACCAAAGAATATGTGTGTATGTTATAAACATTCCTATAAATTGAAAAGACAAAGAAGTAATGCAACTAAAAACAAAATGGACAAAAAGAAAATTTACAAAAAGTTTCCAAAGTCCAATAAAACTAAAAAAAATACTCCATTCTCACTAGCATTTAAATGATATAAATTTTCAAAATATCTGAGAGGTTGCTTGATGAGTACAATGTATACTGCTTCAATGATGCATTCTGGACCCTGTGACTTTACCACAATGCAATAGATCAATGCAGCAATATTGCACTTGCACCCACAAATGTATACAACTAAAAAGTAAGTGGGAAAATAAAATAAAATAAAAATAGGGCTCCATTTTGGTCTATCACATTGGTAGAAATTTTTAAAAATGATAGTGTCGGCTCGGCGCCTATAGCTCAACTGGCTAAGGCGCCAGCCACGAACACCTAAGGTGGCGGGTTTGAATCCCCAGCCTGGACCCGCCAAACAACAATGACGGCTGCAACCAAAAAATAGCCGGGCGTTGTGGCAGGCGCCTGTGGTCCCAGCTACTTGGGAGGCTGAGGCAGGAGACTCGCTTGAGCCCAGGAGTTGGAGGTTGCT